>PVIW01013901.1:0-25477 GCA_004026585.1 Noctilio leporinus | reverse complement strand
TTACAGGTCCTCAGAAATAGATTTTTTTTTTTTTTTTTTTTGTTACAGAGATGGGATTTGCCTTACATGATGCTTGGTAGAGACTCCAAAAATGGTCTCTTTTTGGAGTAATACTGCCCAGAGAATTGGTAGATGGCTATCATCTTATATCACTAGTACTGTGTTCAAACTTAATGATGAGGATATCTGGTGCATGCCTCTGTGTGTGTGTGTGCGTGCTTGGGTGGGTACGTGTGTATTTAAATAATTAAAAGGGCCTTAGCAGAGGCAGAGCAGGTACTTCAATACCTACTCTTCTTTTCCTTACACACTAATTCGAGAAAGCAGACTAGAAATAAAGAGGAAATACAAACAAAGCCACGTTTCATTGTTCCCTAAAGCATACGTACATCTTTTCTCATATGGATCCTTGAAAGTCCGGAATGGCTTCAGAGTGTGAGACATGTGAACTTGGCATACATGTTTCTTTCTGCCAAATTTAAAATGATTTCAGAGAAATCTAAAATTGGGCAGAAACTAAAATGCTCTCTGTTGGAAGGGAATAAAATCGCTACAGAGAAGCTGGTTTGGCTCCACAAGGCTCCCACCAGCTGCGTTTATACACCGGAAAGAAGCACTGTCTCCGGAAATGACATTAACCTGTACTTGAACCCAGCCCCAGGGAGTATGTGCATTACCTAAGAGGGTTTCCCTCATTAAATCCAGGGGGCGAACAGGGCGACATTGGGTTTACGGGGACCCCCTGCAAACACAAAAGTGCAGGAGAGGAGATGTCTTGAGAACGGGCTCCTGTGTTCTGGTCGGGTCACATCAGGCGCAGGTGAGGGACAGCACGGTGGCCCAGGGCCGCGCTGTGGATGGCAACCAGGAGGATGACGATTTCATGTGTCCTTGCCCCTCCAGTAAGTTAGGAAAAAGATCAGGGAGGGCGCCCAGGGCCTGTGTAGAACTGGACCGACCGTAGATTTCCCAGCTGGTCTGGCACGAAGTCCCCTAGGGAAGGAGGTCACTAATAACGGTCCATCTGGAAGCTGGGTCTCTCCGGAGCCACCTGTGGTTTTGGGGTGCAGTGGGGGATGTGTATTGGGATATCGAGCTGTCGGAGAGACTGATGCCAAATTTAATGTTCAGCATAACGAGAGTTAGGGGGCTTTCAAACAAGAATGTGACTAGGGAATTGAAATTGTTGCTTATCATGATGATGACAAGGGACCTAGTACATGACTGTGATAAAGATTGAAAACCTGTGAACACACAAAACCAGACTGTTAAGAAGGTGTTTGTGCTGTGAAGGTCGGTACAGTTTTCTAGTTTCTGTGTTCTTATTCTCTAAAGCCTTGTGTCCTGCCTGGGGGAGTGAGGGTCAGTGGTGCCCCGGGTGTGGAGGGGGTGTGGGATAGGCAGGCGTTGGATGCACAGAACCTCAGACATCTTCTATGTGGGCCAGGGGGCCAGGCTGCCACATCTTCACCCGCGAGTGTTGGGAGAGGGGGTGTCATCGTTGGGTGGGGTTGCATGAGGGGATATAGAAACTGCTGCTTTGAGATGGACAAACAGAGACCCCAGAGTGCATGAAAACTGGAACGATGCCGAGAAGTTTCATGATTAAATGTGCCTGTTCATTAAAATTAACGATGTTTCATTGCATTTCGGTGGAAATACAAAAGCGAAAGAGCAAATTTAGTAATACCAGTGCAAATTGACATTACTAATAAGATTCTTACCAGTTGCGATCAGAACGTGCAGACAGACACAGCTTTATGACAGATGCTAGATTTTCCCAGTCACAACACTGACACGTTGCCAACGAAACATAAAAATCATCGAAACCGCTAGTTCTGATGATCTCACGATCGCGGCAGCCAACCAATCGCGGTATTGCCTGGGGATAAGTGAGTGTTTCTCGTGCCTCGTTCCAGATTTAGAAAGCGAACAATGTATTTCATGTTTTTAAGAGAAACCTCTCCCAACGTCAAGTCTTACGCAGGAATTCACTTTCCTAAATTTCCGAAGGCCTTTGTTTCAAAACGAGATTTTCTCCGAAGCGGAACAGTAATTTATGGCTTACCACCGCCTAATTAGTTTAGAACTTGATTGTCTCCACGGAAATGAAAGGGAACAAGCTCTTAATTATGGGCCTAGACCCACACTGATGCGAACATCAATACCTGTACTGCAGGTTTCTCGATAAATCCCACATCATAAAGCCTTGCGCATGCATTCTGGAGCTGGGACACGTTTTATGTCCACTTACACGGACACGACACATTGATTGCCCTGCTGTGGCATTAAAACGAACCGATGAGACGGGTCCAGAGGGAAATGCTCCAGGATAGTTGGCGTTCGTGTTCTGCTGCATCAACTCGGCCTCTCTGATGTTAAAGTGTAGACTATCTGAGCCACTGCTAATCGTTAATGTATTCTGACCTTAAAACCTCAGTATGACAGGTTTCAGGACAGACATTAACTTTTTTTCATTGTAAACTTAGCAATCCACATTCATATCCCTTTGGTCCATTTTACTTCCTGTAGATTATTGCCAATAATTATGTATTCATTTATTTTAAAATGTATTTATTGTGAGACTAATCAGTACCATGGATTCCTCTTTGATTGAGGACAGGGGCAGCTGCCTCACACTGCGATGGATGGAGCGAAGGATGGAGGATAGAGTCAGGCATGCAGATGGCAAGTTTTGCACATTGATAAGAAAGGCGATATTATATAAAACCTAGTATTGGGAGAGAAGGCAGAATCCATAGGTTCGTATAAAAGTAAGTAGGTAAATTTGGTGGTGGCAGCTTTGGAATGTTCTTATCTGAGGCTTACTTTCTTCCTTACTTAGGAAGTAAGCTCATCATTTGATGGTGTTCTAGTAAAGTGATGCTTACAATGAGTGATTTTGAATTGGACATGGACCCAGTCCAGACAGTCATGCGTTTTGCCCAACCAAATATATCAGCCTGGCTGCGCACAGGGAATAGCAAGTTTTGGTCCTTGTCCAGATAATATGAAAAAAGGAGGGAGAGGTAGAGGGGGTTGATTGTACATGCAGGAGTATTATTAGATAGATAGGCCACATGATCAAATTTGGGTATGGAGAGATAGGAAGACATGAAAGTGGTAAGCAGTGGCACATAGCTGATAGAATGCATTGGATATTTGGTGGGAATGCGACAAGGAATTATTGGAGTGGTGGATATAAAGGGAGTGGGCTGGAAAGATAGCAGGGCGTTATTGTACAGCAGAATATTATACAACCCATATTATAGAAAAGTTCAAATAATGTTACTAATATCGTATCAGTATGTTTTCAGATCAGTTTTATGGGCCATGGCTACCATTTTGAATTAGGATGGAAATTTAGCATATTGGGAATAGTAAGAGTGTTTTCAATGAAACATTTTCTGTGTGTTTGCATATGCATATATATCCTGGTCCTGATGTTGTCTCAGTTAAGGTATGGTAACAAAATGGAAAGCCAGTTCCAGGTATAATCATGAAATCGCTGAGAGATCAAAAGAGACAAATCAAGGCACAGAGAAACCAGATTACTAGAAGAATGATCAATCTAGTATTCTTACTTGAGACTTCTTTTACTTATAGTCAATAAGACCAAACAATGGTTATCAGTCATTAAAAAAATCAACATTTGATTTGTTTTCTCTATTGTATCTGTCCTATATAGTTTAACATCTGTGCTTATTATCTTTTTTTTGGCGAGGGAGAGGCAGGTGATTTATTTTCTTATGTCATAGTTCTGATGCTTACTTATTAATTAGCATCTTCTAGTATAAACATTTAAGATTATAATACTCTGAAATGTTACCTTTATCAAATTGATCACATTTAATTCTCATAGTATTTCCCCCTTAGATACATTAATTATTTAGAACTCCATGGTGGTGTTTGATTAAATTTTAGTTGTAACTTATTGCTTAGTGGTCTAGGAACATATTCTTTGGGGTAATGAGTGTCTGACATTTGGAGGAAGCTTTCTGCCTCTGTGTTTCATCTGCATAAACATGTGGAGTGTCTGGTTTTTGAATTCAAGAATTTATATACCAAGGCCTGTTCAGAAAATGTCCAGTCGTCATTAACATAATGAGAACAGTTGGTGTGGCACTGATGTAACCTGGCAGGTAAGGAGAGGGGACTGGACTACTTCCCTGGAGTAGTCACCGGAGGCAACAGACACCATTGAGTGAGCATGTGGACGGTGTGGCCGTCACATTCAAAGTGCCTGAGTGAACAGAACAACGAATCTGCATCAAATTTTGCATTATGCTTGAACATTCCTCTGTGGCCACTGTTTGGAGGATTCAGAAGGCCGCACTGTGGACAACAGGGGGTTGGCAGCTTCATCACGAAGCCCACGCATGCATCACATCCGCTGCACAGTTTCTGGCGAAACATCAAATGACCAAGGTGACTCAGGCCACCTCCCGCCCAGACTTGCTGCCCTGTGACTTCTGGCTTTTTCCAGAACTCAAATCACCTTTGAAAGGGAAAAGGTTTTAGACTGTCCGTGAGATTCAGGAAAATATGATGGGACAGCTGATGGTGTTTAGGACTGCGTGAGGTCCCAAGGAGCCTACTTTGAAGGAGGCTGCGACATTGTCCTTCATGCAGTGCTTCTTGTTATCTATCCTGTTATCTTCTTCAGCAAATGTCTCTATTTTTCATGGCTGGATACCTTCTGGACAGACCTCGTGTGTCTGTCAGAATTTTTCCAAATGACACACTAATAAATTATATTCGCCTGCTATCCTGCTCTATGACCTGTTTTTCCCTTTAGTTCTATCAGTTTTTGATTAATATATTTTGAAGCTGCCTTATTAGATACATGCCAGGTAGAATTCACACTTTTTTTTTGATGTGTTGTGTTCTAATTTATTGTTCTTATTTCTAACACTGTCCCATTTATCTCATAGTTTATATGTTCTGATTGACCTTGGCCTTGTCTGCACCGGGATGGTTCTTGTAATGTTTTCTTAGTTCCCATGGCCTTGGGTCTCATTTCAGTCTGTTGGATAGTTGTGGGCAGAGGTGGTCCTTTGTTGGGCTTTTAAATGGTTATTTAAGTGGTCTTTCATGCATTCTTTCTTGTTACAGGATGATCTACAATATGTCACTATGGTATCCATGTAAAAAATGAAAGTCGATGTTCTCACCTCTAAGCTAGCTACAGTTATAAAAATAATGCCTACCTCTTAGGGCTGCTATGATTATTAAACAAGGGGCCACAGGAGGATCGCTGGTGTTAAGAGGAATACCTGTGTCCTACCTGGCGTCTGTTGGATCGGAAGGAGAAGGTGGGGAGAAGGCGGTCTGGGCTGTGGTACTGGGAAAGCTGCCCTCCAGGCCCCAGCTTGGGAGTATCTGTTGCTGCTCTGTGACACCTGCCTCCACCCTTCCTGCTCCGGGAGGCGCCCAGCAGGCGGGGGTGGGGGTGGGGGGGGCAGTTCCCCCCTCCAACCCCCTCCTACCTGCCTCCACCTGTGAGAACGGTTTTTGGTTGTGACTAAAATAGGCCCCCCTGCTGTTCTAAAGAACTTCTCAATGTTGCTAACAGGTTTTTACTGGTAAATACTTCCTCCCATCCCAGGGGCCCGAGGGGTTTCCGTTTAAGCTCTTCATGTTTATTCATGCCCTGCTCTGAAGCAGAGCCCCTGGTCTTCATCCTGCTAACGATTGACTTGATATTTCACGGAAGGCCTGCAAGTGCTGCGATCTGATGGGAAGGATAGAATTAAGCTGCCTCCCACCAAGTCCCCACAGGTAGAAGAGATGAAAGATGCGCTGGGAGAATGTACCTCAGGAGGACGCGCTGTGAGGGCCATAGGAGCCAGCAGATAGGACCAGGCTGACTGGGATTAAAATGCCCACCGCCCCGGGATGGGGAAGTGCCCCGAGCGCTTTCCTGGAAAGGAAAAATACCAGGAGGAGATGACAGCAGCACAGTCACCTCGTGAAAAGAAAGTTGATGAACTTTTAAGCGCTCTGGCAAAATTAAACAAAATGCCACCTTTTATGATGAGCTCCTGTCTCTCCACAATTAAAATTACCCTGCTAAGGTGACAGGTGGAAATGTGTTTCGTCAGCTATTTCTTTCTCACTTTTATTGTGTGTGTTTATCAGGAATTTAGTGTAATTCTTTTCATTAATAGATTCTGATTAGTCACAGATTTATGTTACCCATTAAATATAAGTTCTTAAATAATGAAAGCACTCCTGCAATATAACATGTTCTATATCAATTGAGCATTTGTGATGATTTAGGAAAAACCTGGATACTTGAGGTTATTAAGTAAACTTACTATATTGCAGCTGTGAATATAGATTATGTAGATGGTTGTAAGCATGTATTATGTAGAGGGCTTGATACTATGGGAATATACTAGTCAAATGAGATGTTAAATAGACAAAGTTAAAACATTAACCAAATACAGATAAAACTTTAAAAATTTTTACAATTCAATTTTATTGTTGTACCCCATCCCATTCCCCCTCCCCTCTCTCCCCTTCCCCACCCACCCACTTCCCCACAAAGTCAGTCCCACTTGTTGTCCGTGTCCATGGTTCTTCCATGCTTGTTCCTTGACTAAACTGCTCTCCTATGCCTGGTACATTTTTAAGCTTCACAAAATGCATTTGTTCGACAATCTTTTCTAACCTTGAAGACAAAGAAACCTATGGTATGTCTGTGCTCCTTTGATGTACATGGGTGCGAAGTGGTCACTTTACCCAGATGATCAATCATTAGTGTCATTCAGTTCATAGACACTCTCTTCACAGCAACGTTCTTTTCTCCAGTATGAAACACGCTGATGTACATCCGGCACACACCGGTCACCCGGACAATAATTGCATTTTACCACATGCATGGGTGCCGTTAAGGCCTGGCGGAGTCACCTCAGTGCCTACTTTTCATGCTGGTCATCATGGAAAAGCAGAATATTCTGTGTATCATGTGGCTCTCCCTGGTAAATGCCTAGCTCAGGCTATTTAAAATTGTATGTTCTTCGGCATCTCTGAGAGTGGTTTTACCTTTCCAGGTTGGAAGTGTCCGAACTTACTACGAATTACACAGCAGTGCTCAGGAGATTTGACTTCAGGAATATAATTAAGCGTTGTGATACTTTATAAGTACACTTGTGGGGAGGCGACAGCGCTCTGCAGATATTCTCATGTTCCTGCACCACAGGGCGTGCTGCGCCAAGTCCATGGGGAGATGACTCAGAAGCAGACATGCCCGGGAAGCAGGGAACTTGGGCTTCTCCAGGGAGGTCCAACTGCCACATCCCCTTGTGCCTGGAGGGCAGGGCGAACCCGAGACCTCGGTTCTCTGGGGTTTCTTTGTATTCCCAGGCTCAGGTCTCTTTCCCTGCGGCAGGAAGGAGAAGCTGATGTTCGGGCTGGGAGTGTCATGATTTCAGAATTCGCCGCTGTGCTGCAGCTCAGTGCAGAGGACCTGGGGCTCTGCCTCACTGTCCCATGGTGACCGGTGCAGGGAAGGGGCAGAGATGGCCTGCAGGTAGCAAACTCGCTGCCCTTCGACCCAGAGGACCCGTGGGCTCCGTCAGGAGAAGTAAGCAAACGTTGGCAGAAAAACTGAGCCTGCGGGGTGAAAATGACTTTCCAGCGTCCCAGTGTCTCTTCTTGGCTGAACAATCATGAATTTGGGGCTCAGTCTCCACAGAAAATCACTGAGGCCTGTGAGCGTCAGCTCAACACACTGTCTTCATTCCCTGGAAGTCACAGTTTTAGTCAATGTGCTCCAGGAGTCGAGCTCACAATGCAAGTACAAGTTCAACTTATACTGACTGACACCACGTCAGACCAGATTTCTGGAATCGTAAGTGTGCTTATCACATACAAAAAAAAAAAAAAAAACAATGTTGAAAATGTTTAACTTCTGTCAGCCTGTACTCACTTTTAAATCTTCGGCCTTCCACTAAGTAACATGCCAGAGGTTTCTTTCTGTCTTTTTTATCTATAACAAATAGATAAAAAAAAATTCCATCACATGCCAGAGACATCTTCACCAAGGACCAATGGAGGGCAGCGTCCGCAGGTTTGTGGAAAACAAACTTGTCAATATTCAGACTCGGGCTTCGCTAAAAATTCCAGTTGAGTGCAGCATCAGGTTGGAGCCCTCACACCATTCACGCATGGAAGCACACCTTTGGGTGAACTCAGCGGTGTTCATGGTACTTGGAAATTTCAGTAGTGCTTTTCCCGCCGCAAGTTAAGAATGTTCTTTTTGCGAGAAATGAAGCAGAGACTTCTGGGGAAAATATTTAAGGCGCACCCTTGCAGGTGCTCTAGAGTGGAAGCGCGTGCCTGAGCTGAGCTAACAATTACTGGACATTTGAAGGGTGTGCATTTTGCCAGTTGGACCCTCCCTTTTTAAGAAAAAACGCAAGTCCCCAGCAGTGAGAACATGTGACAGTAGACCCATGGCAGGAAGTGGAATGATCAGAATTTAAATGTCAGGTTCTTAGGTATTAACTTTTTCTTGATAATTTGTGCCATGAAAATAGCCACTGAGAGGTCTGAGATCACACATGAGCGCACACTGGTAGTGTGGTATCTCGCCTGCACTCTGGTACCTGTGAGCACACAATCAGGGTGCAGCTTGGTACAAACTTGGGTGCAGCAATGAATCATAAACTTGATCTTCATATAAAATTAGGAAGACAATTTACAGTCAATAATAGAAAAAAAACTCCATTTCTCTGGGTAATTATATTCACCGTCTTTACAAAATAAAACTTCAGAAAAATTATCCTTGTCAAAGTTCCTTCTTTTTCCCTCCAGTCTGGTGACTTGCTAACAACTAACATTGTTATTTTCCTTCATCTAATTTAATAAGGAACATTAATCATCCATTAGTTGGCTCTTTAGCTTAATGTTATTTGCTCTAGTCCACAAATAAGACAGCTATGGCTTGAAGTTGTTAGCATTGGAATTCTATTAGGATATAGCATTTATCTTGTCCCTTCATATTAGTTCAGTTAATTGCATTTGATTTTTTATTATTCTGTTTAATGAAAAATATACACTATTATATGCAGGGTCAGCTCTAGGCAAAATAGTTAAGTGAATTAATGTGTTCAGTTTCTCCCTATTCATTGCTTGCCTCTCATATTTAGAAAGAAGCTCACAAAGTTAATAAATAAAGTGATTGATTACACTGTTGGCTTTCTAGCCTCATTGCAAGTCAACAGCCTGAGAGTTTGGGGTAGCAGAACCTTCCAGAACACTGTTATCTGATGGGCTTGCAGAGTGACCACAAATACACACCCACCTAATTGAACCATTTGCTCATAATCTGATTCGACCAAACCTGATGCTCATACCAATCTGTATGAGAAGACAGAGGTAATGGAAGGAATAAACCAAATGGTTTCTGTCGTGAATTTGATAGGCGAGCAGACCATACGAAAGAATGAGTTGCCCACAAAAGACAACATGCTAGAAAATGAGTCACAAGCCACCCATCTGTGAGACATGAACGTTCAGTGTCGCATGGCCACGGAAGAAAGGATTTTCAGGGCCTGAAAACCGTGCAAAAGGAGGATCTCTGGGAGGTAGTCAAACCTCAACACAACTTTTACTGGACATTTTCTCCTGGGGTGGGCAGGGTGTCTCTTTCAATATGGGCCCTAACCCTATTCATGAGGGCTTTCACCTTACAACCTTATAACCCAGACACTCCGTGGCTACATACCATCGCGTTGGGTGTCGGACTTCAGACGTTTTTGCTTGACACACATGTTGCCCGCAGCACCCAGAAATCAAGGCTCATGCCTACTGCGTAGATTACAGAGGTTAGGAAACCCACCTCACTTTAGGGTGGGGAGGGGTCTTATGATGGTAGATGCTCGCACAAAGATGAATTCTCCAATTTGGAGTTTCTTGCCTCGCTTTGCTTTTGGACATTTTACTTCCTTATAACTTGTTTCCACTAACTGCCCCCGGAGATTGGGTTTTCCTGTCTCTCAATCAAGATGCCCCAATTGGCATGTAAGTGAGATGTAATATTTGAGCCACGGTGTTCCAGGGAATGTTCTCCAAGTGCATCCCAGATGCTAACAGCCCATCCCAGTGGGGTTCCTGGTCCCCTAGGGAAAGCGTGGAATTGTCAGGCCTGCACGTTTCCTTTCTGACAATGTCACCTTCAGGTGCACAAGCGAGTAGACCTCCTGACCTGCATCTGCAGCCATTGTCCTGTGTGCTGTGTGCAGGCTGCCGGCCCTTTTCCCCTCTCAGACAGCTGGTGGCCGTTCTCTCACCCTGTGATTCTTTATAGTGTTGTCCGATCTGTTGCTTCTCACTAAGTAAGCATGGACATGCGTTTCAGCACCATCTGAACTTGTCACAGGGCAATTTTCACTTCTCACACGGCACTAAAATTTAGCCATTTGGTGTTATGTAATTTAATGCTTCAGATCTCGCAGCTTCATCTAGGTGAAAATTGCTTTTCTAATTTTACACGCACGCGTCTACTTACAAGTGCGTAAATAATTAAGTGTTACCTTGTTTACATATATGATATGTCATTCAACGAAAAAACTTGAGTACTTATTTTGGGTAGGCCTTTGTTATTTAAAAAGTTTCTTGATTTTAATGCTATGAAGTGTGGTGCTCAGAGTAGAATAAGGGAAAACAAGCAAACGAAACCGAAGAAACTCTGCAGGAGGAAGAAGATCAATTTTGATTTTATATTTATTTAATTTTCTTCAGAAATGGCTTCCATCTTCTTATTTTAAAATGATTTCATTTATTATTTTTAGAGAGGGGATGGGAGAGAGGGAGAGGGACATTAATGAATGCATGGTTGCCTTTCACCTGCCTCCAGCTGGGGACCTGGCTGGAGACCTGGCTTGCAACCTGGTCATGTGCCCTGGCTGGGAATCGAACCAGCGACCTTTGGGTTCGCAGGCCGGCACCTTACCCACTGTGCTGCCAGCCAGGGCTGCTGCCATCTTCTGATGCAGTTTCTCTCGGCCTCTTTTCCCTGGCCACTCCAAGAAGCAGCATTTTTAGGCACTTTTGCCCGATCGTATCCCATAGTTCTGCCCAGGAATGCTACTGATGATGCTCACGTGCAGAAACTGCGGGGACAGCTAAGGTTTCCCACCTCTGCCAACCCAGCCTCCACTTGCTCCTGGGAGGTATCGTTCTGCTGCACAAATATGCCTGGGACACAGGAGCCTGTACGTACCATGGAATTGTTCCTACAACGTCACATTCAGGACTTTCTCCCCCACCAAAAATGACTTTTATGCCTCAATCATTTCCATTAATTTTCTCCTTTGTAACTGTGTTGTTCTAATCATTGTTGTTGGGTGTTGCACGGCAGTTAACCAAGCATTTACAGTAAAAACAAATTACCTTATTTCACTATAAGGAATCAAATTTAAAAAACAGTTGACTGAAGATACAATAGAACTGAAAACCCCAATAACACATATGCTCTATCTATATTCACCTGGGAATGAAGAAGTACAGATAGAAACATGCACACAGGTATTACTTTATATGTTTATGAAAGTTTGATTGTATCATCTACACAATTTTATCCTGTTCCTCTTTATCCTGCTGACAAAAGATTTTATATGTATAAATTTGTAGAAGTAACTTTTAAGGATAGTGATTCCTCCTACTCATATTTCCCAAATTCATTTATAAAATTTGACAGCGCGGAGAAATTCGGAGTCCCTTTCGCTTAAGTATAATTAAGGTAATCAATCTACTTGTGTGGACCTGCTTGTTATTCATTATTATCTTTTGCTCTTCCAGTTCTAAATCAGGTAATTATTGACCTACTTTATATTCTGCCTGGTCTAATTTTGCACCTTTGAATATTTAACGTAGCTGAAAATTATTTTGGTTTATGATGCGATGGTGGGAGTATCTAGTCGGTGGTTCATGGTTCTTAGGACGATGGCGGCCGGGGCAGCAGGCAAAATTCTTGTGCCATCCCATGAGATTCCACTGTTTTCCCAGCAGTCTGCACACAGTTAACGTGGCAAGGTCTAGTTACCAAGACATAGGCTACGGTACCTGCATTTGTGTTTATTCGTTCATAAAATCCATACATTATTTGGTATTTACTTTCCAAATAGTTATTACCTTTACTGGATAGAAGGTGTTGTAGGTAGGAGAGAGATAGACTGAATTAAATGTAGCAGTGACAGTCGCCATGTACATACCTTAGGGCTAACACAACCCGATACTAGTTTCTTAAACGTTCTGCACAGGACACAGGCCAAGGAGTGTTAAAATACAAAATTTTTAGCATGAATTTAACACAAAAACTTTGGCTTAACTTTTTCATGATAATAGTCCATGACTTTAATATTGATCAGAATGGTCTTTTTCATAAATGCAGGATTTTAAAGAACCTACTTACTGTGATTGTCAAAATAGCCCAATAGGCATGGTCAGGACTATTCTAGATTTTCCCCTAACCTGTTGAAATGTTCTTCGATTATAATTTATCTGAGTATATTATATGCACATGTCCTTAAATATAGCTTTGTAAGAATCTCCATGAATTCAATTTTTCAGAAATCTAATATTTCAATTTTAGTCATATCCACATTTCGGATACCCTTAATTTTTATGATGCTAAAAATTTGTAATAATTGCTTTAGTTGTAAGAATTGTTTATTTTGAAGAGGACACTTAAGAAAGAACAATAGCTTATTTTGGCAATGTATTTTTTGCCACAAAGGAAAAAACTGTGTAGAACCTCATGGCAATGGTAACGCAATTTCCATACATCAAATCAAGGGCAGTGTCAGGAGTCATTTGGCTGGTAAGATGCAAAGATGCTCATTATAATAGCTAGTCTATAGATTTGATCTTTGCCCAAGCACAGGAGATAGCTTGCTCTATTTCTGAATTTCTATATTTAGAAAGGAATGGCTTTGCAAATACACGTTGTTAGATTGACATTAAAGTGGCGGAAAGGGTCACTAAGGCCTATAATGGGTTGTATACTTTGGTAATTCAGCAGAGTTTACAAATTCATAAGCTAGCATTCAGGGGGAGCGAGGCTGTTATTTGTTAATCATGCGGCCGACTCACATTTTGGGGATGCAATCTCACCGAATCTCAGTTGCAACATTATTAAGCAGCACTTTCTATCTACTCCCTGTTGTGAGAATTAATGAGACTCAATCACCTCCTAAAACTTTATAAAGAAATGGCCTGTCCTAACCCACCACTGTACAACTTAGAGAAATGAAACTGTTGACAGGTATACCGTGGAAGAAAACAGGACCTAGCTGGGGACTGTCTGAACCAGTAAGTACCTCAATCCGGAAATCGGCATCCAGATTAAAAAAACCACCCCCCACCGCCCCACCCCAACACTCTGACCCTCCCTCTGGTGCCCCTTCAGTCAGTATTCACCATGTCAAGAATGTACTGTCCTGTCATTGAACAGCGTAGATTAGTGTCACCTGCTGGGGTGCCTATGTAACAGAACCTTCCAGCATGTCACCCATTTGTCCTGAGATTGTTGACCATTCATGTTGTTGTATACGTGTCCACGGTGGAAATGATGACAATTTATTTGTCTGTTATACTATTGATCTATTGAGGGGCATTTGTTACTTTTTAAAGGCCCATTATGTGAAGTGTGGGCAGTGAGCATATAGGATCTCACTGGTGGTGAATGTATGACAGCCTCTCTGTTGGGAGTACGTGTAGGACAGGAAGTAGTGGGTCACAGGACCTGTCCGTGCTCAGTGTCAGCGGGTCACGCCGAACATTTTTCAAGGGGCTTTTCCAGTTCACACCCCGACTGCGGTGATGCCAGCAGTGTTGGGCTTTTTCCACCACCAGTTTTTGTCACCTTGTTACCGTTTCCTGGTTAGAAGGGCATGTTATGTGTTGACCTCTTCAGTTCCGCCATCTAACGTGTAGGCTCTGAGAGCGGGTTCTTCTTCTGTTGAGGTAAATCCTATACGTAGCCCTTGAGATGCAGTCAAGAACAGCTGTTGAGGGAATGAGTAAATGCAATTATTTAACTTGCTTTATGTGTCACTTTCGTCTTTTCATTGACTTCCCTGTCATCAGTCTCCAAAATATAAAAAAAAGACGTGGGCATGTACGTCCACGTGAAGTCCAGGACCTTTCTTATCATCAGTGCACCCTGATCATTAGATCGGACCATTGCACGCACTTTAGCAATCCAGGGAGAATATGAATATACTTAGACAGTTCAGTCGATGGAAATTGTTCATATTTTTAAGGTTTGCCCTACTTTGTATCTAGGAACATTTTCAAATTAAAACATTATTTTAAAATTAGACTTGCATTCTTAGAGATTCCTACATTCTATTTATTATTATGTTCAAGTTTTTTTTTAAAGAGCCAGTGTTGTCATGACTAATTTAACTTCTGCTCGAATCATACTGTAAAGTAGATGATTGTATCTCTCAGGAGCTTGGGTTTAACAGCGATTGTCCTGTTTCCAAGGGCCAGAGGACACAAGTCTGAAGTTTGACAGCTGGAGTGACCCAGAGTCTTGCTCCGCATGTTTACTTGGTCTGGTTTTGTCATTCCTGGCAGACGTGCCGGCTGGGCGGAGAGGCAGGGAGTTGCACTAAGACTCACTGCCGGCCTCAGGAGACCTAACCCACTGGGACTTTCACAGGACACTGTCGGAGCAGTTTGTCACGTCACGTCCAGGATACGGAGGACTAAGGACTTCCGTTAGGATACCAGGTCTGTCCCGAGAGTATCCAGCCAGTGTCAGAATTTCATGAAACCTGTTTGCGGTCCATCCTTCCGGGACAGACCTCAGGTATTTTCCCTGTGCACGTGTGAAACCAACTTGTTGGCTCTCAAGGGAAAAACAAAAAAATCGAACGTTGCGATGGAGGCCACACCTAGATTTGCTTTTCGCAAGAACTACCATGCTGGCAGCCGTACTAGCATGAAACGAAAAGGTCAAGTCGAACCCTGGCTCAACCCAAGGGTAAATGCTACCCATTGGCCTCCCGTTCCCAGGACCACCGTTCTCTGGCCTCTGTCGGTGCGTGAGCCACGTGTGACGGCCGGAGGCTAGAGAGACTTTATTGAAATAGTAGTGGGGAGTTCTTCCGGTTTTACTAGCGTGTTGTGGTACAAAATGGGAGTGACCTTCCTACTTGTGTGGCTACTTAGCTGCAGTGATGGTGGGGAGGGGCCTTCGGTACCCAAAAGACACTGAATGGTTTTCCTTTTTTGTCTTTTCCTGGACAGTCGTCGTCCTAATCTCCCCACTCTTGCCTCCCTGTGCTTTTCCTCTCCTGGTGATGAAAGTCCCAGATGGTCTGTGGAAGGTCCAGAAGAGAGTGGCGGCCGTCGGAAAGGAGAGGGATGGGAAGTTGAGGGGAAAGAGGAAGCCTCCCACTTGCTCGCCCTGAAGGAAGGAGGTTGAATCGTGCGTGGGAGTCCTGGCGGGAGGCAGGGTAGGCGAGCCGGGAGCCCGGAGGACACGGAAGGGAGGAAAACGGCAGAGAATTGAACGCGAGTTTAGAACCTTCTGCAGACGCCTCCCAGCCTGTAACCTCTAGCAGGGAGCTGACACCTGTCATGCCCCCTGATACAATCAAGGGGGTGTATTGAACAGCCGACCAGAGGACGGCTTTAAGAATGAGGTCTCGATTGCATTTCTGTAGATATCTCAATAGCATTAATAACTTTTATGAGACACAGTAAAAGGCACCGCATCTAGAATGGCCTCATTAAATGCGGAGCAGGTTTGAAGGCCGGCCCGTTATTGCTGTCCATTAACTCAGACGCAACAAATGAAACATTTATTCTAACGAACATCGTTAAAATAATAATGAAATAATATATCAGGAACATCCGTGACCTTAATGCTGTCCAGCCCAGCGGTTGCCTCTGTGCTGGACCTTGTGGGGCCCTGTCAGCAGGTGTCAGTGTGGTGGGCCCCTCCGCCCTGCTTCTCTTCTGGTCCCACCTGTGTCCCTTCCAGCTCCCTTGTCTGTATTGTCCTCCTTTTCCCCTGTCCCCTGGTAGCTCCGCCAAGTACTTTCTCATTCTGGGCTCTTTCTTGGTCTCATCGGGGCTGTGAAGCACTTGACCTGACCTCTGAGAGTTAAATAAGGTAACGTGCTGACAGCATCAGTCGACCGCTAATTAAAGGTGACTGTTCACACTCCAGGGGTTACTGCAGGAATGAGAATTTTCTTCGCTAGGCTATCCTCTACCCAAATCTAAGTCCAATAAAAATGAAGGAAATACTAGACTGTCCACAAATGCACCTTCGTTTCCCTACGTGGGAAGGTACTGGACTCCTGCTTGTCAGCGATGTGAGTTCACTCGCCTGCCCCACAGCAGTTCTGAACTCAGCCGCCCCCTTGTTCTCTCACAGGCCATTTCTCTAGACGTCGTTTGCACGTTTGCACGCTGCTCACTAGGTATTACCCACTGCTCGTACCCCACGTAAACATAGCGGACTCCCAACGGAAGTGCGTGGTGTAAATCGCTGTAAGGCCACCACGCATTCACAGATGTCCCCAGTGCTACTAACAGAGTCTCCCGGCAGCAGTGTTGTCTCAAATTAGGAGACCTGCTCTGCTTATTGTTTTTAATATTTTACAAACTGTTCACGAATTCGCCGAAATAATGCGATGACTTGAGTGGAAATTTGTTGTGTAGCACTAAAGAATTCATACCAAGGTGATACTTCACCCTGTAGATGCCAAGCCGCTGCCATACAAGGTGTCTTTTGAATTAAAACTAGAATCAGCCTTGGCTGGTGCGGCTCGGTGCAAAGGCGCCGGCCTGCGAGCCCAAAGGTCGCTGGTTCGATTCCAAGCCAGGTCTGTAGCTGGAGGCAGGTGAAAGGCAACCATACAATGATGTTTCTCTCCCTTTCTTCCTTCCTCCTGTTCCTTCTCTCTAAAAATAATGGATAAAAAAAAGCCTAGAATCATATTTAGTTATAGGAGCAACCTAACCAAATAGAAACAATGCCCCAAAATGGATTAACACTGTAGAAGGTGCAGACAGTCTAACTTCCTGATCAAAGTGCTCCATAAACGACTTGAATCTCTTACAAGAAAACATTAAATAGGAATAAAAAATGTCTATAGTTTTATAATGGCACAAGCCAGAAGGCTTTACCGGAAGGAGAGGAGAATGGGGAAGTCATGAGGGTATTTAAATCGGGGCAGAGCATCTGGGGGACCCAGGAGGAAACCTAATCTTTCTAGCCAGCCTTTGGCTAAATGACAGAGTGACACAGATTTATTTGGAATGTCTTAAACTCTGCGAAGTTGAGCAACCTTTGTTAAACTCTGGAGAGGATCATATTTTATTTTCAGCCTAACAAATTAAAGATCATCCTGAACCATCTGGGCCTCTAATAAGAACAAATAGCAAAACCATGGTTAGTAAATACCATAACGTGGTTCAAAGGGGTGTCGCAAACATAGCTGTCTACAAACACCGTGATTTGCAGACATTTCCCGATTCCTCTGATGATAAATTTAATTTATTCCCTGAGCCCTTTATTCTGGGTAGGCTTTCTTTCACTTCATCAATACATTTCCAAGGAGTACAAAATAGTTAAAGTTGTGTATATAAAATGCAGGGATCCAGGGCATTCATTCTGAGTAACCATGAAACCCTCGTAAATTTGCTACATGTAATTTCCTCTTCTAGATTTATTTAACAAATAAAAGTTATTCAAGTGAATTATAAAGTTGACATTTCTAGTTTATTCATTGTCTATTAGTTTAGCTTGGAAGGATTAAAAAAAAAGAAGAAGAAATTGATTTCAGGCATTTTTGTAACACTAACCACGTGAAATATTTCCAGAAAGACTACCTATTTTAAATTGCACCACCGAGTCTCATTTTTATTTTACTGTCTTTTGTACACTCGCAGTATTTTATTTCACTTTTTACTCTTTCATCAAATATTTCATTCTTATTGGCAAGGAAAATGAGGTTGGACAACAGCATACTGATAATGAGCAACTTAGGCTTGAAGAGAAACTACCTCTGCATCTTGGTTTGCCTTTGATTTGGATCATGGCCATCATTCTACAAGGCTTCAGGGAACAAAATTGTTTTATGTACTTTATTTTCATCTAAGAATAGCTGCTACTGATTTACCATGCTGAAATAAAGATTTGTGTAAGCGGTAATAAACTGACTTTGAAATTTCTCTTCTAATGATTGGTTGCAATAGAGAAACTCTGAAGTGAAAAGAAAGGATTTAATCATAGAGGACATTTTACAAAGCTGGACAATATGTCTTTACGCAGGAATTTATGAACACTGTTTACAGAGCTCAAATAAGTTCTTAATCAAATTACCCCATGTTTAACGCTTCTCATTTTAGAAATACCTCATGGGCCACATGTTTTTTCCATCTACATTTTTTTATATACTTACTCCAATTAAACTTACCTTTTTTCTTTATCACTGGCTGAGAGATTTTTTTAATCTAAAAAGATTCCAATTTTAAACTTCTATTTTCTTTAAAGCCCTAAATTCGTCCTTAACTCCTCTTTCGTAAAGCATTCAGTTTAAATCATCCTTGATAGAGATGTTGATGTAAGTTCTACAGAATCATTTACTGTTCCTCTTATTCATCCTACCCGTTAGGATCTTTACCTGGTCCTCTGTTCTCAGAGCAAAATGATTTGGCCTCTGCCTTCTAATATATGAATCATCTATGGTAACCAATGACCTTGATTATAATAATCAGTGATCTCTGACTCCTGCTTATTTGTGACCTAATTTCACACAGGTCTTTATAAAAAGAAGGCCTACCTGACTAAGTATTTGATAGGATTATACAGCTATGATTGAATGAAAACTTGACTGAAATGACCAAGTATGTGACATTGTACAACAAAGGTGGAAGGCTGCCATCGATGTGTGGCATTGTCATCAGGGGATTAGGTTTCTCCTGCCTTTACAGTTCTTCATGTTCTGCGGTCACCGTGATGGCCACACTCACGTCGCATGGCCGGTGAACCTTGGCCTTTGTACCCCATGGCAGGAAACCCAAAACATCCATCCCCTTAGGAGGTTCTGCCCTTTATTCTCTTCAAGGAAAGACACCCCAGGGACCTCTGCCCATGTCTTACCGGCAGAATTGGGCTACGTGATCGCCCTTAACTGGAAGGAGAGCTCAGTACGGCTGCCTCCCCATTTCTTATCCGGTGTAGCTGCACAGGATCTCAGATCCGCCTTCTATTTCATTTTGTCATCTCCTGTCTCCGGAGTTTCCTCTAGGGCCAGTACCACTTCTTTTAATAGTATTTGAAAACTGATCGGGACCGTTCTGATTGTTAACTACTGGAGATTGCTACCAGCATTGGGGCATTCATGCCAGGGCTGAGGGGCATCCTTAGATGGCAAGCCGTGGCATTTCCATCAACATTGATGGTGGCATCCGCTTTGTTGAATAAAACTAACGTATTTCGTTTGTTGCCAAATCTCATTATCCTATATTGTATTTGTGTCAAAATAAACATTTTTTTCACTGCTTCCTCTTCTATTACTACGTCAGGAAATTATTTACTTTTTATTACCAAAGTAATTTTTGTCCCAAATATTTGCATCTAATGTATATGCCAGAATATAAGAATAGGGTAGACAGTCATGCCAAAATGACCTAGCAATACAGAAGGATCATCTTGTTTGTACCTTTTGTACCCGGCTTTATCAAATACCAGATGGTCTGGAAAGGTAAGATAATGCTAATGAGTCTCAAGATATTACATGGCAATTAGTTTAGCCACCAAGGTCAAACTGCAAAGTGAAATGTATACGATACAAAATGGCACCTGCTGCCTAATTCCTATTATACTAAGTTTAAAAACAGGCAAAACCAAAGTTTAATATTTAGGGGTATCTACTGAATTGATTACACACTAAAGTAAAAGGGCAAAAACACAGTCAATGTAAATTGGCAAAAACACAGTCAATGCAAATTAAAATAGTGGTGAACTTTGGTGAGGAGGGAATTTTTCCGAGCAGCACAGAGAACCTCGATTACGGGCAGTGTTTTATGCCTTTCTTAGAGTGGAGGTGTTGTGTCCACTTTATAGAAATTAAAAGTGTACATTATTTCTATACCTTTCTAGATGTGTGTTTCATTTCACAGCAAAAACTTTCATTTGTATTTCTAAATTAATCTACATTGAGAATATTACCCAATGCTCTTAATTCTTTTACATTGCCTTTGTTTTCTGCAATGTTGACTTTTAGAAACCTCGTTCAGCATGCCTTCATCTAATAAATATGTCCGAGTGTTTGCTGTTAAGTGTACCTGCCAGTAATGTTGCATGTAATAGGGATTTACAGTGATGAAGATAGAATCTGTCCTGAGAGAGTTTATAAATATTCTTTCTAAGCGTGGTTGTCTTTAAAATTTCTACTGACGCAACGGTGTTTTCCTCAGGAGGCCATTGCTCATTTCACTTTATGGAAATGGCCGTGACGCACATATTTTAATTCTTCTTAACCAGTTCATTTGGATTTACCTAGATTCACTGCTGAGTGAGCCAGAAGGTTTTTCCTCTTGTCCATGTAGGAATTTATCAGTGTCCTATCTGGTGATGTGGGGATGCTCTCTCCCCACCAAAGGAGCTGAAGAATTCCGTTTCCTTATTGCTGTTTATTTTTTTCTGTCATGCAAGAGGCCTGTTTATAGGAGAGTTATCACCTTTTTTATATGCTATGTTTTTCTGAGGTGGGATATGGATAATTGGGTGTTGTGCTTATACAAAATAAATTCAACATGTAATGTTTACAATGGGGGTAAAAGAAAAAGGATGCTATGTCAATTATATAAAGACATATATTTAAAGAAAGAATGGAAAGAAATGTGCACATTTTTGATTATAGGAATGGGAGAAAATAAGACACCAACCATTCTTGTCGTTAGCACAGTCACAAGTTAGCCTGAGACACAGTGGTGGGAGACCATGAGTCCCAATGTAGGATTGGTGACTTCTGGGTGAAGGCATTAAATGCTCAGAAGTACTCACAAAAATATAAGGCTTGTAGCCAAGTTAGAGATTGGAGATTATTTGGTCTATAGATGTTGGTTTCATAATTCTTTCTCACTTTGCTTTGTATATTCATACTTGATGATAGAAGAAATAACAGGGGAATTGTGTGTAATAAAATTGAAGACATTATAATCTAAAATGGTATGTCAGGATTTTCTGCAAATTTATTCTACAATCTTCTCTCCAGCTTTAATTTTCATGGACTAAAAATGTTGACTGAACTATCTATATGCAAGTTTTCATTTCCTCCTGTTTAATGGGCGGCCAGGGTGTCTTAGGTTATTAGTTTGCCCAGCTATTAGAGACTTGATTACTTCCTTTTTCATTTATTTTATTTTCCTCCTTAGTCCTCCTGGAATATGACTTTCTGAATAATCTCCTTTTTACGGGGTGTCTCTCCCCTCTGGATGGATTATTTTTAGACTGGCCAGAAATATGTCTGGCAAACAATGTGCTTCCTGAAGTTCCTCAAATTCATTTTTTGGTTTTGATTTTTCTGTTTTGAAATCAGTGTGCATCTCAGAGGTTTGGCCTCATGATAATTTATGCAGTTACTTTTTAGATACATATTTAATGTTGCTATTTAGACAATTTAAAAATAAGTATAATTTTATACTTAATGCCAACATTACTTAACTGTGAAAATCTTCCTGCTTCTATTCTTCACATCTATAAACTGATTTTAAAGAGTTTTGTTAGCTTTCAACTATTCTTTAGTTGATCAGTGTCTGCATTCCTATATCCATTACCAGTTTCAAGTATTAATAACAAAGACAAGGATTTTAATATTTAATGTATGCAGTCCAAAAAGGCAGACTACTAGAACCAGAAATGAAAGCTGTAGAAGCTCTCTCTGATTATTTTGACGTATTTCTTTGGGTCGTTTTTGAGGATAATTGAGTGACAGTATTTTTAAATTCTTTGCAGCCACACTGTATGTGTGTTATACACAGTTTAAGGGGAAGTTGAATGCATCGCCCTCAGCTGAACCTGTGTCTCATTATTGAAATAACCAATAGTGGTTATTTCAGGCTTAACTCTACCTTGGATTCGTAGGGGATCTTTAGGCATCCTGGTAGGTACAAGCAAACACTAATGAAAAACAGGACAGAACTGTTTAGAAAAAAATATCTTTTTCCCCCCTTTAACTAGGAGTGTCCACAAATAATTTAAACACTTTGAAAATAGTTTAGTTCATAATCTAACAGTTTTTTCTGGGTATTCTGAAACTTCTTGATTTTTTCTCTCAGAAGACAAAGTATTTCTTTTAGACTGAAAGTGCATATAAAGTAGAACCACTAGGCTTTCTAGGATTATTTTTATTAAACCTTAGTGGTTTGGTAGTAATTATTAAACCTCATAGAGTCTAGAAGCACTTTTAAAATATAACAGCATAACCCACAAACATGTACAGGGACTTATCTACAAATTACCCATTTTATACTCTTATTTCATTGAGAAACAGTTTGTTCTTTGGCAAAATTTTAGGTACTGTAGAGAATAATGTATATATACTGTCAAATAAATAATGCTTTAAGTGGTGTTGCTTAACTAGACAATGTATGGGTGAGCCTGCCCTGCCATAGAGGGTGTGTTGGGTACAGCATTTGTAAAGAGATGGTATTGGATTAATCCTCTGAACCCCAGAACACTGTTCGTTTTTCCTAAACAATAACGAAGATTTCCTTGAAGACAGGATTCATTATAATTGTTATTTGCTGCATATATAGACCCTGTCTGTATGCCTATTACAGGATTCTTAGCCTAGGTGCACCTCAGGAATGATAACTGATGTATAAATTAAGGAATTCTATCAAGTTTAACATTTAAGGAAAACAAGATAGGCACCATATAACGTCTCAACACGAAGTTGAATTCTGACTCACATAAAATGAAAATATTGATGCTTCTAACTGGCAGGAAATACACTAATTTACAGACCCTGGGTGTGTTTTCATCATAGGGAGCCTTCATCTTTCCTGTGTTGTCTTAACGGTTCCTAGTAATAGTTAATTTTATGCACCCAGATTAAACTCTTGCTGGGTGCTTCCAGGAATGTGTTTCAGGGTGAGATTGCCACTTGGTTTGGTGGCCTCAGTGAAGCCCTGTGGCCTCCCCCGTGGGGCTCCGGGCCACCCAGTCTGTTGAGAACAGAAATAATACAAATTGGGGAGGGGGTTCATCTCGCATTTCCTGCTGGGGCTTCTCACCTACCATCTGCTCTCAGCTGGACGTTACGGCCTCAGTCCCCAGCTCCTCAGGCCCAGACCGGGACAGATGGCACCACCGCTGTCCCGCGTCTCCCGCCTGTGGAAGCAGATGGGGGGTCTTCCCGCCTCCATTGCTGCGTGAGCCAGTTCCTCACAAAAACGCCTGTATCCGTTCCCTCATCTAGGTCTGCACCTGCGTTTATATCAGTAGGCAAAGACATTTGCATGTGGACAGGACTAGTAGCATGAATATGCGTGTCTCCGGTTCACTGGAGAACCCTAATTTGTACCAACAGTTACTCTTCACGGGGTGGGGCGGGACGTGGCTGGGGGTGGTGCTTCTCAGACTGAAGTGGCTTCAGTCCACGTTACCCTTGATTTCTTCCCGTTTGACGGCTTCGGCCATGTGGCCACCACTCAATGGGAGGAGCTTAGTGAGTGAGCTCCTTCTGTCCCAACGGGCTGGTCAGCCTCTGTCACCTAGAATGTAGTGTTTGAATAGTGACTGTCACTTGAGCATCAGTGAAGTGGAGCCCTTGTACCAATAGAATCTGCAATCATGTATAAACATACATGATTCAAAAAAACATACTGTAATTCAAAAATGAGTGCAAGTTACTCGTTAGAACGTGGACCAAGTCACCTTGCCCCTTTCTTATTGGTGCTGTTATTGGAACTGATAGTTTTGTTGTTTCCTGTCTTTAATCTAGCTCGCTCAGTATTTTATGCTCTGATTTCCATTCATGAATGCTGCAGCAATGGCCCACGTTAGAACCACATTAAGTTCGATCTTGTTAGACAAAATGAACATTTATGTCATGACACCAACCCATGGCCCGATTTCTATTTTTTAATGTACCAACACTGTGGCTTTTGTTCCAAGACCTGTGACGGATTAAGTTGATCCCAGAGAAGTGTCCCCTGTCTTCAGCAACGAAGGCAGCAGACACCCGGGGCGTTGAGTGTTTCATGCGGTTTCAACCTCCAGCTGCATGAGCCAGCACTTAGCAGGAGATTTGGACAGGGAACCTATGCTCCGCACTCAGCAAGTTCAGCGGTGCCGATGAGGGGCCAGGGTGAAGGGACAGTCCCAGAGACCCCCTCCTGATGCTCCTACTGTCCCAGTCTCCACTGGGGCTCTTCCGAGAGTCCCATGGGATTGTTCGTGCTGCCAACCTTCTAGCAATTTCCATCACGGCAGTGACAGACCAGCCTCGCTGTCACAGTGGAGGACAGAGGACAGGAGCTGGGGCCCCTGTGCGATTTATCTCATCGTATGTGATCTCCCTGCACCTCACTCAGAATGAGTAACAGGTTCGCCGGGGCTGCCTGTGTGTGCGCTGAACTTAACGTTGCCTCAGGTCCAAAGGGCCCAGGTGGACTTCATGTTCTTTTCTAGTTTATGTGCGGATAAATGAGAGGGAGCGGGGAAAGGACGGGAATGAAAAATGTGTGTTTAAATAGATAAGCATATACAATATCTGAAGCTGATCGTGTAGGTGCACTGCATGTATGTATTTCTACACATACGTAATGTCTGTAGACATACTCCTCACACAGTTTGTCATCCTCCATCAGTAAATATTTAATAAATGTCATCTTGGAGCTACACAACATTGTACAGCCCAACAAAGCTCATGGTCTCAGGACTTGTATGCCACCTGTCTGAATAGTTACTGGGATACATGTTATTTTTTATCTTAACCTTTATTAACACTTTATAGAACACAAGCAATTGCATTTTAGAGCTCTGCTTCTTTAGAAAGCATCCAACTGGTAGTATCTTTATTAACGCATCCAAAAATGTCTTTGGATGTTTAAAACTTTTCTGTTCTGTTCTTTACTAAGAAATGCTCCAGTAAGTGCAATAGTAATAATATCTCATAAAGTTAATTCAGAAAATATGTAACTACAGGTCCTGAACGTAAGTCATGAATCAGCAGTGGGTGCAGAACTGAAATAAAGTGTCACTTGGAGGAACGCAGAGGAAACGGGACACCGGAGGACCGTGTTGTCCTGGTCACGTTTGCGGCTGGTGCTGGGGGTTGGGTCCATGGCAGCAGAGGTGGGGCTTTCACTGGGGCATCACCTGGGCGCCGGCTGGCCGTCCCTCCTGAATACAGAGTATCTCACCTGCTCTTCTGAGTGAGGACGTTCCCCAAAACTTGAGTATTGCAGTCCGTGTTGAAATCTC
>PVIW01013900.1:0-25478 GCA_004026585.1 Noctilio leporinus | reverse complement strand
CTGATGGGCACTTAGGCTGTTTCCAACACTTGGCTATTGTAAATAGTGCCACTATGAACATAGGTGTGCATAGGTTCTTATGAATTGGTGTTTCAGGATTCTTTGGGTATAGTCCAAGTAGTGGAATTGCTGGATCAAAAGGCAGTTCCATTTTTAGTTTTTTAAGGAAACCCCATACTGTTTTCCACAGTGGCTGCACCAGCCTACATTCCCACTAACCTTTTGCATTATTTTTTAATTGTTCAAAAAAGTCTCCATTGACTGCAATAATAGACTCAATTTGACTTCAGAATCATGAGCACACTTTCATTAACTTTTCTTTTTCTATGGACATCATAATGTTTTCATTCTTAGCTTTACAGCCTCTTTATTGGATGATGTTGTTTATTAACTTATTTCTCACAAATGCTGCATACATAATAGTCTAGAGGATTTGCATCTGCTGAACTAGGCAGCCAAATTTCCCTTGACCAGAATTCGGAAACATCGATACTGAGGAATTCTTGCACCTTTTTGGCATTATGTGCTGGTGTACCATCTTGTTGGAAGAGAAAATGACTGGCATCATCCACAGTACAACTATTTCTCTCAAAATGTCAAGGTAAACATCCTGGATTTTCATTGATGATCTCTTGGATTCTGTGTACAATATCTGGACTTTTGCAATTCTTGCGTAACTTAAGCATTTTCCTTGTTTGTGTGGTGACATCAAGATCAGCATCATGCACCTTCTTCATGTTGTAAACTGTACGTTAAGGGATGTTATTAAAGTCCACAATTTCCTTAGCAGTTCTCCCTGCATGCAATGTAGAAATTACGGTTGCTTTAACATTGTATTCCGTCAACATGATGAACATGATGGTTGCTCTCAGAATTTAATACTTTATATCCGAAACAATGATGTTAAATCATATCTTTAGAAACATAGTTTTTAAAAATTAATAAGCAGCACATGAAATAAGGAGATGCAAGGTTATTGCCAATTGATCATGCACACCCTGTATAATGTATTTCCCAAATGGATATTAGATATTTTAGTACAAGGGAATTTACAGTTAAATATAGCAAAGTAACTTCAGTGAACTATTCCAATTAGGTGTTACAGATCCCTAGGCTACACTGATGAAACTCAGCAGGGATGTTCTACATAGGCTGTTTCAAAATGACAAAAACTGGTTTGTGAAGGGTTTCATGTAATTTTTCCTCTTAATAAGATGTGTCTCCACATTTTTAATTTATTTTTTCTAAATATGTGTTTTTGGGGGGCAATTTTAGGTTCACAGCAAAACTGAGAGAAAGCTTCAGAGAGTTTTCATATAACCTCTGCCTCCATATGTGCATAGACTCCTCCTTATCAACATTCACTATCATGCTATGTTTGTTGCAGCTGAGGGATCTACGCTTACACATCATAATTACCCGAAGTTTATATTAGTGTTCACTGTTGATGTTTCCTTTCTGTAGGTTTAGATAAAAGTATAATGATGCAGTTTACGTATTCAGTAACTGAAGGACATCTTAGTTGCTTCCAAGTTTCAGCAACTATAAATAAGGCTGCTGTAAACATCAGTGTGCAGTTTTCTGCATAGACATGTATTTTCAACTCCTCTGGGTAAATTTCAAGGAGTGTGATTGCTGAATCATATGGTAAGTGTATCAATGATTTCTGTCATGGATTATGCCTTTGGTATTGTATCCAAAAAGTCCTTGCCATACTGAAGGTCATCTGTGTTTTCTCCTATGTTGTCTTCTAGGAGTTTTATAGTTTTGTGTTTTGGTCTGTGATTCATTGTGAAATAATTTTTTGTAAAGTGTGTATAGTTTGTGTATAGTTTTGCATGTGGATGTTTTGTCAACATTGTTTGTTACAAAGGCTATGTTTGCTTCAGTGTATTGCCTTTGCTTCTTGGTAAAAATATGAGTTGATTACATTTGTGGGGAGCTGTTTCTGGGCCCTCAGTTATCTTTCATTGATCTGTTTGTCTCTTCTTTTACCAATGCTGTGGTACCTTGATCATTGTAGCTTTATAGTCAGTCTGATGTTGAGTAGTGTCAGTCCTCCAACTGTGTTCTTCTTTAACATTGTGTTAACCATTGTGGATCTTTGGCCTACGCATGTAAACTTTAGGATGTTTGTTGTTCACAAAATATTTGCTGGGATTTCAATCACATTGATTTATAGATCAAGTTGTGAAGTACTGATCTTCCTATCGCTAAAGATGGAGTCACTCTCCATTTAATTAATCTTTGATTTTATTCATCAGAATTTTGTAAATTTCCTTACATTAATCTTGTTTATATTTTGTTATACCTATTATATTTTTGGGTATGCTAATACAAACAATATTAGGTTTAAATTTCAAATCTCACTTGTTCATTGTTGGTATATAGGAAAACAATTGACTTTTTAAGTATTAATCTAGTGTCCTACATTCTTGCCAGTAGATTCAGAAGGTTTCTTTTCTGTTTTTTATATGTTTTTTCCTTTTAAATTTTCTACATAGGTGATAATGTCATTTAGAAACAAAGATGCCATATATTCCTTCCTTTTATGTATACCTTTTAGTTCCTTTTCTTTTTTCTTTTTTTCAATTTTTTAAAGATTTTATTTATTATGTCCAGAGAGAGGGAAGGGGACAGAGAGAGAGAGACACCAATGTATGGTTGCGTTTCACCTGCCTCCAGCTACAAACCTGGCTGGAGACCTGGCTTGCAAACTTATTATGTGCCCTGGCTGGGAATTGAAGCAGCAACCTTTGGGTTCCCAGGCTGGTGCCTTGTCCACTGAGCCACCAGCCAGGGCCCCTTGTTTTAATTATTGAATTGGCTAAGACTTTCAATGTGATGTTGAACAGCATTGGTGAGAGGGTACATCTTTGTCTTCTTCCTGATCTTTATAGGAAAGATTTTAGTTTTCTATCAGTCTGATGTTGTAAGCTTTTTGTAGACAGTCTTTGTCAAGTTGAGAAAGTTCCCTGTATTTCTAGTTTATTGAATTTTTATTATTTTATTGTTGTATTACATTTATCCTATTTCCTCCCCACTGGTCTCCCCACCCCACCTTCCCTGCCTCCTTTCCCACAGTCAGTCCCACCCCACATGTTGTGTGTGACTATGAGTCGTTTATACTAGTTACCTGACTAAACTGTTCCCCTTCTTTGTCTCTTTCTCCCCCTCTCACCTCCCCTCTACACACACGCAAGTCTGTTCCTTCTTTCCATACCTCTGGTTCTATTTTGCTTGTTTGTTCGTTTTGTTAGTTAGTCTCTTGTATTAGGTAAAATCATATGGTATTTGTCTTTAACTGATTGGCTTATTTCACTAAGCATAATACTCTCTAGTTCCATCCAAGTTGTCACAAAAGGTAGGAGTTCTTTCTTTCTGCTGTGTAGTATTTCATTGTGTAAATGTACCAAAGTTTTATGATCCATTCATCCCCTGATGGGCACTTAGACTGTTTCCAGCACTTGGCTATTGTAAATAGCGCTGCTATGAACATAGGGGCGTATGGGTTCTTCTGAATTGGTGTTTCAGGGTTCTTTGGGTATAATCCTAGCAGTGAAATTGCTGGTCAAAAGGCAGTTTCATTTTTAGTTTTCTGAGGAAATTCCATACTGTTTTCCATAGAGCTGCACCAGTCTGCATTTCTACCAACAGTGTACCAAAATTCCCTCTTATACACATCTCACCAGTATTTGTTTTTTGTTTATTTGTTAATGATGTCCATTCTGACAGGTGTGAGGTGGTGTCTCATTGTGTGTGTGTGTGTGTGTGTGTGTGTGTGTTTTTAATCATTTTATTTTGTTATTTTTAGAGAGAGGGAAAGGGAGAGAGACCAAGAGACATTGCCTTTCACCTGCCGCCAGCCACAGACCTGGTTAGAGACCTGGCTTGCAACCTCGTTATGTGCCCTGGCTGGGGAATTGAACCAGCGACCTTTGGGTTCGCAGGCTGGTCCCTTATCCACTGTGCCACCAGCCAGGGCTTCATTGTGATTTTAACTTTCATCTCTCTGATGGCTAAGTGATGTTCAACATTCTTTCATATGCCTATGGGCCCTTTGTAAGTCCTCCTTGGAGTAATGTCTGTTTAGGTCTGCCAATTTTTAAATTGAGCTGTCTGTCTCCGTGGTGTTGAGTTACATTAGTTTTATATGTATTTTGGAGATCAAATCCTTGTCTGAGGTATCATTGGCAAATATGTTTCCCCATATAGTTGGTTCCATTTTAATCATGCTGATTTCTTTAGCTGAGCAGAATCTTTTCAGTTTGATGTAGTCCCATTTGTTTATTTGATCCTTTATTTCCCTTGCCTTTGGAGAAGTATTTGAAAATATTGCTGCATGGGATATTTGAAATTTTACTGCCTATGTTTTTCTCTAGGACTTTTATGGTGGCACAGCTTACGTTTAACTCCTTTATCCAACTTGAGTTTATTCTGGTGTATATTGTATGTTGGTGGTCTAGCTTTATTTTTTTTGTTTATCCCTGTCCAGTTCTCCCAACACCACTTATTGAAGAGGCTATTTTCACTCCATGTTATGCTCCTTTTCCCTTTGTTGAACATTAATTGACTATAGAGTCCTGGGTTATCTCTGGGCGCTCTATTCTGTTCCGTTGATGTATTCTTATGCCAGTATCAGACTGTTTGGATTACAGTAGCCTTGTAGTATAGTTTGATACCCAGTATTTTGATTTCTCCTACTTTGTTCTTCTTTCTCAAAATTGTTGTGGTTATTTGTGGTCACTTTTGGCTCCATATAAATTTTTGAAGTATTTTTTCTATATCTATGAAGCATGTCATTGGTATTTTAATAGGGATTGTACTGAATCTATAAATTGCTTTGGGTAGTATGAACATTTTAATGATGTTAATTCTTCCCATCTATGAACATGGTATATGCTTCCACTTATTTGTGGCGTCCTTAATTTCTTTCTTCAGTGTTCTGTAGCTTTCCAAAGACCTCTTACCTCCTTGTTTAAGTTTATTCCTAAGTACTTTATTTTTCTTGTTGCTATAGTAAATGGGATTTGTTTTCTAGTTTCTATCTCTGATGTTTCATTGAGGATATATAAAAATGCCTTTGGTTTCTGGATAATGCTTACATATCCAGCTATTTTGCTAAATTTGCCTATTAGGTCTAGTAGTTTTTTTGGTAGAGTCTATCCGGTTTCCTATGTACACTATCATGTCATCTGCAAATAATGACAATTTTACTTCCTCCTTCCCAATTTGGATTCCTTTGACTCCTTTTTCTTGTCTGATCACTATGGCTAGAACTTCCAAAATAATATTGAATAGAAGTGGGGAGAGTGGATACCCTTGTCTTGTTCCTGATCTTAGGGGGAAAGCTTTTAGTTTTTGCATGTTAAGTGTGATGTTGGCTTCAGGTTTCTCATACATGGCCTTTGTTATGTTGAGGTATGCTCCCTCTTTTCCCACTTCGCTGAGCATTTTTATCATAAAAGGTTGCTGTACTTTCTCAAATGCTGTTTTTCATCTATTGATATGATCATATGATTTTCGTATTTCACCTTGTTTATGTGGTGTATTACATTTATTGATTTGCGAATGTTGAACCATACTTGCATCCCTGGAATGAATCCCAGTTGATCATAGTCTATGATCTTTTTAATGTATTGCTGGATCCAGTTTGCCAATATTTTGTTAGGGATTTTAGCATCTATGTGCATTAGAGATATTGGCCTATAGTTTTCTTTGTTGTGTCTTGACCTGGTTTTGGGGTTAGTATAATACTGTCCACATAGAAAGAGTTAGTGAATCTTTTCTCTTCTTGGATTTTTTGGAATAGGTTCAGAAGGATAGGAGTTAGTTCTTCCCTAAATGTTTGGTAAAATTTGCCTTTGTAGCCATCCAGTATGGGGCTTTGGTGTGCTGGGTGCCTTTTGATTACTGCTTCAATTTCACTAGTTGTTATTGGTTTATTCAGGCTTTCTGCTTCTTCTTGGTTCAGTTTTGGAAGATAATACATTTCCAGAAATTTGTCCATTTCACTCAGGTTGTCAAGTTTCTTGTCATATAGTTGTTTGTAGTAGTTGCTTAGAATCTTTTGTATTTCTGTGGTATTGGTAGCAATTTCTCCTTTTTTGTTTCTTATTTTATTTATTTGGGTCATTTTTTATGAGTGATTAACAGCTTTTCATTTTTGTTTATCTTTTCAAAGGACCAGCTCCTGCATTTATTGATCCTTTGAATTGTTCTTTTAGTTTTATGTCATTTAATTCTGCTCTGGGCTTGATTATTCCTTCCTTCTACTTGCTCTGGTCTTTGCTAGTTGTTGTGCCTCTAGTTCTTGTAGATTTATGCTTAGTTGTTTATTTGAGGTTCTTGTATCCTTTTTGGATAGGCCTGTATTATTATGACTTTCCCTCTCAGGACAGCCTTTGCTGTGTCCTGTAGGTTTTGGGCTGTTGGATATTCACTTTCCTTTATTTCCAGAAACTTTTTGATTTTTTCTTTGATCTCATTGTTAACCCATTCATTATTTAATAGCATGTTATTCAATCTCCATGAATTCAAGTATTTTGAGTTTTTTTCATAGAGGTTGGTTTCTAGTTTCAAGCCATTGTGATCTGAGAAGATGCTTGGTATGATTTCAGTTTTCCTGAACTTGTGGAGGCTTGCTTTTTGTCCTACCGTATGGTCTACTTTTGAGAATGTTCCATGTGCATTTGAAAAGAATGTTAATTTGCTTCTTTGGGGTGCAAAGTTCTGTATATATCAGTTAAGTCCGTTTGATCTTGAGTGTTGTTCAGTGTCACAATATCTTTGGTGGTTTTTTTTGCTTGGAAGATCTGTCCATTTTTGGTAATGGGGTGTTAAAATCCCCTACTGTATGTGTATCAGTCATCCTTCTTGCAGACCTCTAAGATTTTCCTTAAATGTTTGGGTGCTCCTATGTTGGGTACAGATATGTTTACAAGAATTATATCTTCTTGATGGATTGTTCCCTTAAGTATTATGAACTGCCCTTCTTTGTCTGTTTTTATGGCCTTCATTGTAAAATCAATTGTTTGATATAATTATTGCTACCCCAGCCTTTTTTTCATGTCAAGCTGCTTGAAAGATAATTTTCCATCCCTTCACTGTCACTCTGTGTTGACCTTTTGTTCTGAGGTGGGTCTCTTATAACAGCATATGTATGGGTCTTGTTTTCTTTTTATTATTTTTAATATAGTTTATTTTGCTATTAAAGTTGTCCCAATTTTTTCCCCTTTGCCCCCCTCCACCCAGTACCCCATTTCATCCAGCAGTGCCCGCCTTAGTTCATCCCCGTGAATCATGCATATAAGTTCCTTGGCTTCTTTATTTCCTTTGTTCTTCTTAACATCCCCCTGTCTATTCTGTAACCACCAACATGTACCTTTTTTTTCCCTTTCACTTCTAGACAATTCACCATTTAATTACTGCCTTCTGTCATCTTCTCAAATCATATTAATGCAACGTTTTCTTTTCATTATTCCAAAATGCCTGTTAATTCATTCGTATAAAGAATTACTCTTTTAAGTAATATGAATTGTAATATACCAAACACATGCAAAAATACATTTACATCCATACATAATTTTATACATATTTAAAGTACATACTGGATTTTGAAGAGTTAATACAAAAAATTTAAAATATGCCAATAGCTTACAAAATTATTACACATTAAATGGTAGTATTTTAGATACATTGTAGCAAGATTAAGCAATTTTTTTCTTCTTTAATACTTATTTTACTCTGGCATACTGTTTTTGTAAAATATATCACAGAAATGGTGTATTGCAGAACTCAATGTTGTGAAAGTTGTCCTAGAGACAGTGCCAAACCCATAGTGAAAAATGAATTTGGTTTTTGAGTCAGATCCTCCCACTTCTAGTAACACAACTCAACTTTATTTTAAGCTACAGGAACTATAGCTTATTCTTATTGGAGTTTTCCATCTTAAATAGTAGCTTTCTTTATTTAGGCTGTGTACAGGTCTTACTTCTTTCAATACCCTCTGTTTTTCCTCTATTTGTGTTTTACAAGTTGAGGCCATCAGAAATAATGGCACTTGCAGTGCTCAGCTGGTCCACAGAGTAGAAATTATTATGTCTACTAAGTTGAGGTGCATTAAATCCATTTACCTTTGTACCTGTGTTCCTGTCTGTCTCTGTTTTTTCATGTTCTTTTTTTTTTTTAAAGAATATTTTATTTATTTATTTAAAGATTTTATTTAATTAATTTTAGAAAGAGGGGAAGAGAGAGAGGCAGAGAGGGAGAGAGACATCAGTGTATGGTTGCTTTTCACCTGCCTCCAGCCACAGACCTGACTAGAGACCTGGTTTGCAACCTTGTTATGTGCCCTGGCTGGGGAATCGAACCTGCGACCTTTGGGTTCGTAGGCTGGCACCTTATCCACTGTGTTACCAGCCAGGTATTTCTTCATGTTCTTAAAGCATACTCTTTAGCATCTCTTGCAAGCTCCATATTTCACCTTCCATTTTGAATAACAGCCTTGCTGGGTAGAATAGTCTTGGTTGCAGGCCTTTGTTTTTCATTGCTTGACATATTTTTTGCCATTCCCTTCTGGCTTGTTGTGTTTCTGTGGAGAAATCAGCTGATAACTTTATGGGGGCCCCCTTGTATGTTATTAGCTGTTTCTCTCTTGCTGCTTTTAGGATTCTCTCCTTGTCTTTGAATTTTGCCATTTTCATGATGATGTGTCTTGGAGTGGGCCAGTTTGGGTTCATATTCATTGGGACCCTCTGTGCTTCCTGAGCTTGCATGACATTGTCTCTCCTCAAGTTAGGGAAGTTTTCTGTCATTACTTTTTCAAAGAGGTTTTCTATCCCTTGCTTCTCCTCTTCTCCTTCTGATATCCTTATGATACGGATGTTATTATGTTTCATGTTGTCCTGCAGCTCTCTTAAAACCTATTTATTCTTTTTCAGTCTTTTTTCATTTTGTTGCACTTCCTGGAAATTTTTTTCTACATTGACCTCCAGCTCGATAATCCCATCCTCTGCTTTCTCTAGCTTGCTTTTGATTCCTTCTACTGCATTCTTCAATTCAGAAATGGTATTCTTCTTTTCCTCCTCGCTTTCAGTGATGTCTATGTCTTTTAATGCTGGGGTAGTTCTCAGTAAGTTCCTTGTAGCTTCCCTGGAGTTCTTTGTAGTTCTGCTGGCATTCTTCATAGTTTCCCTGGTGGTGTTTGTAGTTTTCTTTGAACTTGTTGAGCTCATTGAGCTTCTCTATCATCATTATTTTGAATTCCATGTCTAATAGGGTGCTTGCCTCTATTTCATTTTGCACTCTTCCTGGGGATTCCTTCTTTCCATTTGCTGGGGGTTTATTTCTATGTTTCCCCATTTTAGGTGGCTCTTGTTTGTTTCTGCTTCTTGGATTGGTCTGATTTGACTTACTGTCTTAATGGGGTGACCTTCTGTGGTGTAGAAGTGCACTTTTTTTTAACTTTCTGGATGTGTGCTTGGTGACATCAGCTGCTGTCCCAGTCTGGGCCTACTCAGCCAGTTGGAGATTACCAGAGATCCATTGTCTTTGTCTCCTTTTGTTAATCCAATCAGTCTGTGACCTGAGGTCCTGGTTTAGGCACTGCTGGGAGGGGTGGATTAATTCCTATGGGTGGGGCTGTGGCTTCCCCTCAGGCTCCCGCCCTTTGGAGAAGAGTGGTCTGCAGGCTATGTGGGTACATAGATCAGTACTGGACTTATGGGCTGCTCCCTCAGCTCTCCTCCTAAAGCCACTGACCCAAACTTTCCCCAAGCTTCTCTAGTCCACTTTGCCCTTTCTCTGCTGGAGCTCAGGGCAGGTGGGTGCCATTGTATTGTCATGCATGGTCCCTTTAAGAACTTGGTCTCTGTTGGTCCAGCTAAACTTAGAGGCCTTTTGCTTTTCACAGCTGGGTGCCGTTTTACTCTCAGCTTTATTTCTGTTGGCTGGGAAGCCCAGATGGAGATTTAGATCCCATCCTTTTTGGGTAGAACCCCTGCTGCTGAGATGTTTCTCTTTCCCTTCAGCTACCACCTGTGGTAGCCCTGCCAGCTCTCTCCCTTCTGTACACTTCCTACAGGTCACTTTGTGCTGAATCAGCTCTTCTGTTCTATCTGTGGTAATAGGCTTCTCTCCAGTTGATGTTCTGTTGGTTATTCAGATTATTTCTCTCCAGTTAATTCGTAATTCCAGTTTGGTGTTGGGAGGAGATTGGTGTAGCTCCACTTACTACTCCGCCATCTTGGTTCTCTGATTTCTGACCTTCTGTTGCACCCAAATAATGTCAGGGCATGTGGAAGATGCGGCTCAGAGCCCCTGAAGGAAACCCAGCCTGGGTGCCTGGCCTGCAACTGGTAACTGATGTTCCACGGCCCGGTCCTATTTTATTATCCTTTCAGCTACCCTATGTCTTTTTTATTGGTTCATTTAATCCATTTACATTTAAGGTTATTATTGACATGTGTTTATTCATTGAAATTTCCCCCCCTTGTCCCTGTGTTCTTCTGTTTCCGTCTCCGTTTCTTCATCTTTTTCAAGTATACACTTTAGCATCTTTTGCAATATTGGTTTGGTTGCGGTGTATTCTTTCAGCCTTCTTTTGTCTGAGGAACTCCTTATTCCACCTTCCATTTTGAATGAGAGCCTTGCTGAATGGAATAGTCTTGGTTGTAGGCCTATGTTTTTCATTGTAGGAATATTTTTTTGCCATTATGTTCTTGCTTGTAGTGCTTCTGTGGAGAAAGGAGCTGAAAGCCTTATTGGAGGACCCTTGTATGTTATTAGCTGTTTCTCTCTTGCTGCTTTCAGGATTCTTTCCTTGTCCTTGAAATTTACCATTTTAATTATGATGTGTCTTGGAGTGGGCTTCATTGGGACTGTCTGTGCTTCTTGAACTTGAGTGACATTTTCACCCTTAAAGTTAAGCAAGTTTTCTATCATTAGTTTTGCAAACAGGTTTTCTATCCCTTGCTTCTTTTCTTCTTCTTTTGGTATCCCTATGATATGGATATTATTGCATTTTATGTTGTCCTGCAGCTCTCTTAAAACCTCTTCAATTCTTTTTTGAGTCTTTTTTTATTTTGCTGCACTGAGAATTTTTTTCTTGGTTGTCCTCCAGCTTACTAATGGGATTCTCTGCTTCCTCTAGCCTGCTGTTGATTCTTTCTACTGTAGTTTTCAACTCAAATATTGTATTCTTCATTTCTTCATGGCTCTTATTGATAGTTTCTATGTCCTTTTTAATGTTGGTGTAGTTTTCAGTAAATTTTGTGTAGATTCACTGGAGTTTTTCATAGTTCCTCTGGAGCTGTTTTTACTTTTCTTTGACCTTGCTGAGCTCATTGAGCTTCTGTATCATCATAATTTTGAATCTCATATCTGATAATTTCCTTGCCTCTATTTCTTTTTTTTTTAAAGATTTTATTTCATTATTTTTTAGAAAGAGGGGAAGGGAGAGAGGCAGAGAGGGAGACAGACTTCAATGAATGGTTGCGTTTCACCTGCCTCCAGCCGCAGACCTGACTGTAGACCTGTTTGCAACCTGGTTATGGGCCCTGGCTGGGGAATCGAACCTGCGACCTTTGGGTTTGCAGGCCGGCGCCTTAACCACTGTGCTACCAGCCATGGCCCTTGCCTCTATTTCTTTTAGCAGTCTTTTTGGGGATTCCTCTTTTCCATTCTAACATGGACTGTTTCTTTTTCTTTCCATTTTAGGTGACTGTTATTTGTTTTTGCTTCTTAGATTGGGCTTTTTTTAGTCCCTGCCTTTGTGGTGTGACCTTCATGTAGATGTGTACTTTGTTTCCTTGATCCGTCCCTCATGATGTCAGCTTGTGCCCCAGTCTTGGCCCAGTCAGTAAGTCACAGTATGATAAAGGGTCCTCTTCTATTCTGTCCTTAGTTACAAGGCTTCTCTCTACCTGGTGTTCTGTTGATTATTCTGGGTGATTTCTTCCCAATTAAATTATAATTCTAGATTGGTCCTGGGATGAGATTGGTATAGCTCCACTTACTCCTATGCTGTCTTGGTTCCATATATTTTATGTTTTATGGAGTATAAAATCTCTGTCACAATTACTCAACTCTGCCAATGTAGCATAAAAGAAACCATAGATAACAAGAAAATAAATAGACATGGCTGTGTTCCACTAAAACTTTATTTACAAAAACTGGCATTGGGCTGGTTTAGTGCCTAACTGTACGTTGCAGTCCTCTGCTTAGGGAGTTTCCTTAGTTTACATTTGCTTGTTATAACATCTATGTTCCAGGTCAAGGGAAAAAAATGGCTAAAATTCAGAGAAATATGTTTGTGTTTAAACTGTAGATAATTTTGAAGATACACATTTCACTCCCTGTTTCAATGGCTCAAACTTAGTCATTGGTAAGAGAGCTTGATAAATCTGGTCTTTAGCTGGGCAGTCCTGTGCCATGGTAGCAGTGGAACAAAGATTGTTGTGTACAGTTCCAGTTTGCCACAGTGGTATGTTGTCTGAAGGACTTAAACTCTTTCAGAACAGAAAGACATAATCTAATATTTTAGTTTAACCCTTTCATCTATGTTTCAAGTCTAGTTCTTTTTATCAGGAATTGACATACTAAGTGTGGATTTTTAAAAGCATTTACAACTTTTCACATTTCAATCAAGACCTAATTCTTAAGTAATTGGGTTTTCATTGGTGAAATTAGTGTCTTCATATTTAGCAGTATGGATAATAGATATAGGTATTTATTAGTGAAGTTAGTGCTACTCAAGATATTTGGATTGGCTGAAATATATAAGAGCCCTTTCGCCATTGCATGAATAAGATAAAAAGATTTAGAGAGGCATTTACCTTTAGGAATGGTGCCCTATACTTGAATTTAGCAATTGGAGAGGAGGATTTCTGGTTGCATTAAAGCAGCTTTAAAGATACCAGAATTCTGCCTTTGAAACATTCTGCCTCTCTTGAATGATCATGTCATGCTAGATGGTAATCAGACAAGATTTGGAACTTAGTGTAGCATGTGAAACAGGTTATATAACCTATTTTTTTTTTTTTTTCTGTCTTGTTGAGGAATGTTTGCTCAATTTGTGTATGAGTGGAGGAATATGGACTGAGAATTGTTTTCATTGTAACTTTTTAGCAAGATATAGGGTAAGGGAGTAGCTAATCCTCACCCATGTTAAACATTTTTATTATCCACCATCATCTCCAAAAAGAAGTTAAGTGTTGTGCATGACCTAAGTGGCCTAAGTTTGTTCATTTTTTTCTTTAAAATTAATTTGTATTGTGGTAAGATCTATCCTCTTCATAACTTTTAAATATACATTATTGTTAACTATAGGCACAATGTTGTACAGCAGATTGCTACTGTTCATTCATCTTACTTAAACTTTATGCCTGTTGATTAAAAACTCATTTGCTCCTCCCTGTAGCCCATGGTAACCATCATTCCAGTTTTTGATATTATGAATTTTATTGTTTTTGGTAACTCATGTAAGTGGGATCATGCAATATTTTCATTTCTGTGTCTAGCTTATTTCATTTAATGTAGTATCCTCAAGGTCCATCCATGTTGTCATATACTGCAGAATTTCTTTCTTTTTAAAGGCTGCATAGTATTTCATTTTATGTATATACCACTCTTTTTTTAATCTTTTAATCTCTTGATAGACATTTAAATTTTTTCCCCATGTTTGTTAGTCAGTGAACCTGGGAGTGCCAATACCTCTTTGAGATCTTTTGGGTATACTCAGAAGTGGGAACATTGGAACACCTGATAATTCTTTTTCTAATCTTTAAGGACCCTCCCTACTGTTTTCCAAAGAGGTTTCACCATTTTGTTGGCTACATTCTTTCACAACAAAGAGAACCATTTAAGAACATCACCATTAACTGATAATCTTACTAGATTTCTCTTAAAAATTTGCTTTTCCATGCTTCCAGTGATTTTCTGTTTTTATACTGCCAGTAACTGTTAGAAGGAGATCTTGTCTCTTCATGGATAAAATATTGGGTTGGCCATAAAACCATTATGTTTTTTTCTATACAATGATTCTAGTAGTACTCACTTGTCTTTAACTTCATTTGAATCAATTTTGTTAGATTGTATTGTGATAGTTGTCATATGAGTGCATTAAAAATCTTATCAAATTTGGTGAACTTTTGTGCAGTCATTTTAATATTAAAGATGGAAGAAGATATGCAACATTTTCAGTGTATTATGCCTTATTACTCAAGAATGGTAAAAATACAACTGAAATACCAGAAAAAAACCGATTTGTGCAGTGTATGGAGAATGTGGCTGACTGGATGTGTCAAAAGTGGTTTGCGAAGTTTCTTGGTACTATTGGACATTTTGGCCAAATAATTTTTTGCTGTGGGGTTGTCTTATGCATTGCAAGATGTTTAGCAGCATCTCTTCTCTGGCCTCTACCCACTACAGGCCAATAGTAGGAGATATCCAACATCCTCAGCATACCCAAATCAATAAAGTTATTGATGAAAATGAAAAATGTTTTTATGGAAAAAATGTAGTGGACTTTTGGTCAATCCAGTAGAAACTGCCAAAGTACAGAGCCTTTAATTTCTTCCATCAGATGTATAAACATTACTGCCTGCATTTATACCTACACTAGTCTCCCTTTTGCAGTTGTGGCTCAAGAATTTCTTTGGAGAAGAGCTTATAAGTGGCACAGTAATACGGGAGTAGAGGCTCTAGAGGACTGTGTGGGAAGCTTTCTGTCCGTCTTTTGTCTTTCCTGCTTTTGGTTTCCTTTTTTTTTTTTCTTCCTGTTTTCCTTTTATTCTCTTTTTTCTTTTAAATCCTGGCTTGTTTGTATTTATTGTGTTTGTATGGGAGAAAAGGAGTTCTCTCCCTTTACCCACTCCCTATCTCCTGCCTTCCTATACCACTTAGCTTTGCCACTGCTCATCAGAAACTTTATACTGTGAATTATTTCATCTTGCAGGTGTTTTTAGCTCTTTACAAGTCATAGATTCTCTCCCAAAGGCATTTGTTCAAGTTTTTTCCTTAGCTAAAAAAGGTCTTAAATCCTTTTCTAGCTATCATCACCTCTCCCAACCTTTCAACTAACCATATCAGTCACCCCCTGCAGACACACACACACACACACACACACACACACTTATCCCTATTTCTCCTGTCCATTTCATTGTCTCAATACACTGACACTGCCTTTTTTTTTTTTTTTTTTATCATTATACTTGATACCTTCTCCCACTTCCATCCCTTCCATTCTTCCCTTGATGCTTCTACCAGGGGTTAGTGGGATGAGAATATGGTCCTAGTCATGTTGCTTTTCATTCATTTGTTTATAGTACCCTCTGAAATGCATTTCTGCCAAATACAGACTAGATAAAACTTAGTTTTGGTTCTAGAATTGATTCAGGATCAATTTCCTTTTGTGATATAAAAACTGGATTGTTAGAAAATGGATTGGGAATTTTATAACTGGCAAAAACTTATTCTTTTTACCTGTAGTTTTTAATTTTTGGTTTTATCACTTTTATCACAATTACTTAAATTATAATAGAGGAAAAATATTAAACTCACTAATTCTGCCATCAAAAAATGATCATGCATAAATATGTCATGGAGTTATACAGTTTTACACAGTGAAATAAAAATGTATGTAATATTTACTGGCATAAAAGTCATAATTTCTTTCTTTAAAAAAGATTTAAAAAATTTATTTTTAGAGAGATGGGAAGGGAGGGAGAAAGAAAGGGAGAGAAATATTGCTTGGTTGCCTCTCCAGTTGGGCATCTGGCCCGCAATCCAGGCATATACCCTGGCTAGGAAACAAACCAGTGACCCCTTTAGTTCGTAGGCCGGCATCCTACACACTGAACCATGCCAGCCAGGGCAAGAATCACAATTTTCTAGGAATCAAATTGCTTATCTAGAAAGAATATGCTGGAATGCTAGTTTGTTGACATTTATATGTCTTTTGAGACTTCTAGTCATTTTGTACAAAGTAGAGAGAAGGTTCCTTTTTCCTTTTCAGAAATAGGATTTTATTTGGTTGTTTGAAAATTAGTTTTTTCCTATTTTTCAAAGTAAGATAGATACAGTTGGTATTCCTTTCTTTAAGTTTTTGTTTGTTGCTAATGTTAGAGAATTTGGGGAATACTGAAGTATGGTCAGATTGTTTGAGACATTGCTGTTCTCAGGCAAGGATATCTATTATGATGTTAAAAAAACAAAAGGATGCAAAATTATATATGCAACATGGTTACTAAAGTATTTTTAGAGAAAAAAACTGGAAGTAAATAAGTAAAAGTACAATTAGGATTCTCTCCTTTTTACTTTCTGCAGCATGTTTATTATGGAAATTTTGGACATATAAATATATGCATGTATGCATGTGTATATCTTTTAATTTCTTTACACCCACACAACCCTCAGTTCTCATTTGTATTGCTAAGATTGGAGAAGGTTTAATTTGTATAGTTAGACTTATACCAGGGGAAAGGAGAGAGGGAGAGAAACATCAATGTGTGGTTGCCTTGCACCTGCCTCCAGCTACAGATCTAGCTGGAGACCTGGCTTGCAACCTGGTTATGTTTCTCTGGCTGGGAATCAACCAGGGACCTTTGGGTTTGCAGGCTGGTGCCTCATCCACTGTGCCACCAGCCAGGGCCCTGAAGTGAATGTTTTTAAAGAAATTGCAGAGTGTATATCTTTGAGTGTTTTATATTAAGATTTTGATATATACATTCTTCAGATAGGTATCTTTTACCACTTAATACATAATACTATTTTTACTTAATTGGAAAATATGTATTGTATTGATAAAGAGAAATCTGAGCTTTCTAAAAGATATCTTTCTTGGTTTACTTTATTAGAGATCTCATTTAAAACAAAATGCTTCTTTAAAAATTATTTCACAAATGTTCAGGTATATGTATGTGTTCCATTGTTTATATCTGTCTTGTGAAATAAATAGAAACTGATTGGGAGTTCCTTAAACTGGAAAACTGTTAGGAAAAGCCATTTCAAAAATACATGAATGGTTTCATAATATTAAAAGAATAGATTTCTTTACAAGTAAATAGTTTACTCTTTTTGGTATTGAACGCATAGCCTATATCAAGCAAAAGTAGACTTAAAACATTGTAGAATGAGTAGTATTCAAAATGGAGCAAATGTTCCTGGGGTTTTAGTAGATTTAGGACTTAATGTCCACTAATGCATATATCAGTTCTTTCAGTAATAAAGGTAAATTGGATGAGGATTAAATGTGAGAGTATTGAAATGATTCTCAAGATTTTCTGGTTCATGTGTGATGATATTGAACACTTTAGTCCTGGGCTTTAATTTGTGCCTGGTGCTGACCTGGAGCTGTTCAGGGACACTCACTGCTTCCCTTTATTCAGTCCCTCTAATTATTCCCTCTTCGTGGGGAGCTTGCTTAGAACTCGGCATGAGTGATTGTTATTAAAATATTGAGCTACCCTAACTATATTAACAGGCTAGTTTTGATATAAGATTTATGTATAGCAAAACCAAATCCAAGGCTAAAGTTGTTTGCTGTGATTTTACTTAAATTGGTAGGGAATATTTTGGAAAATATTTGGTTATACAGTGGATCAGGCTTGTAATAAATGTAATCATAGTTAATTATAGTTCCTGAGCTTATTTGCTCCATTGTTATTTTTTAGTGCATAGTTAAAAACAGATCTATAAATGGTATGTGAAACAATCATTGCGATGTTGTGTATATTTGCAGATGATGTTTGTTTCTTTTGCTTGGAGTGTCTGTTAATGCAGAGATGTGTCTCTCAGGTTCATGTGAAAATGGCAGATGAAGCTGTCTGTGTTGGCCCAGCTCCCACCAGTAAAAGCTACCTCAACATGGATGCCATCATGGAAGCCATTAAGAAAACCAGGGCCCAAGCTGTGAGTCTAAATGCATTTGTCTACTGCAGCTGTTTCATATGTTGTGAGCAGAAAATTAGTTTGTATTAAAAAAAATAAGAAAGAATGATTAAAAATGTTTTTGCAGTTTGTTCATGTCACATGAGTTAAACATGGCTGAATTTGCTACTGGAAATCAAAGGCTTAGTGGTGTTTGGCAGTGTTGGTTGATGATCCTGGAATTGGCTGCTGGGCTCAGCTTTCACACCAGAGAGCAGTTTCAGTTCATTTCCAAATTTGCTAGGGAAAAAACTCCCAATTAGTTTTGAGTGTTAACCCTTTCAATATAACAAGAACATTAAAAAACATTTTGTATTATAAACAGGAACCAAAGACCCCTATTTAAATTATATTATATTTTTAAATTTAATTTTATTGTTGTTGTATTTAAGTTATATTTTAATTGCTTAAAAATTATGTACACCTAGTATACTTCCAGAAATATAAACACTGTAATTGGTAATGATTTTATTTACTCATGTCAGTAGGGTACATATAACTTACATGGAGAAATCAGTAATTCTCCACACCCCCAATTGTGTTTGAATGAAGTGGAATCTAAGCAAAAGACTGGTTTCTGACATCAGAAATAGTGTTTTGTTGTTGTGTGTGCATTTTAATATCAGAGAACTAATTACATATAATGTTAAAACTGTGCAGAGTTATCTCTAAAATTGAATGGCAGCAGCCAACAACAGCAATTAACCTGAAATCTTTAATTAGTGTTCACATTTCTTTCAAAAGGAATGGATGTTTAAATAAGAAGCTGAATTCATGAACTCATATTATGGATATTTACAGTTTATTAGTAGAGTTAATGAAGGTAAAACTGCTTTAACTATAGCTTGTCAGAATGTGGTTTTTAGTTGAATGTTTATATAAAATGAGATTGGTGGGGTGAAACTCTTGTCTTGTGTTGAAGTAGTTTAAATCATTCTGCACTGTGTTTATAAAGCTTGGTCCAACATTTAAAAACCTTGGATGTGTAGCTACTTCTACATTATGATACTGGCCTCTTCAGAAGTTTGACTTTCCATATAGCAGAATTGTTTTACTGGAAATATATGCAATGCTGACTGATAACAGAGTGGCTAAGTTTATGTTTGGCCAGTGTGGCAGAAGCAAAAATCACTTAATCAGAACAGGATAGCAGAATTTAGATTGTAACATAAAGAGGTTGTGATGGCTAAGTGGGGTGAGGAGGGAAAGAAGAGTAGATAGACATCAAAAGAAAAGAGCATTTGCAGTACAAAGAAACAGTATACACCAAACTTTAATTTTAGTTAGATTTGGCAGAAACTGCTCATTGAGTAGTGGCTGAGTACATTACTGTCATCATGAATAAAATATGTTAGTTGATTTATAACTGGGGTTTTGGAAGTTAGCAGTTCCTGGTACTGTAAAGAAAGGGAATTAAATGTTTTAAAAATATATCTTGAAAAAGATTTCCTTTAACATAATTCTTTGATCCACCAGCTATTAGAAAATTCTTTAAACTTGTGGCAAAGGTTAGCCTAAAAAAGTAGGCAGAAAAAGGGGATGGATGTAATACAGCAACAATAAAATTAAAAAAAAAAAAAAAAGAAATATGAGAGAAAGTAAAACTTAAAAAAAAAAAGGCAGAGTGTGAGTTGTTTTGAATAGATAGTCAAATGCAGGTGGACAGGAAGATATGTAGGTAATGGCTCTGATTGTGATTAGGACAAAGGTAGTGTGGCTGAAGTGATTGTAAAATAGGCATGATCTTGGAATTTGAGGCTACTCAGAAATGGGCATTGGAGCTGATTACTATGTGAGAAAAGTAACCTTATTCAAGGGACCTTGAATGATAAACATGTAATTGCACAATTTGTTTTTCTTAGAAAGGTTTTGCAATATGATAAAGTTAAAATTTGTTTTCATTTCTAAGGTACATCCAGGATATGGATTCCTTTCAGAAAACAAAGAATTTGCCAAATGTTTGGTAAGTTTCTAATGAACAAGAAGCTGTTAACTTATATTTCGGAAAGCAGTGTAATGGTGTTACTTTTGTATATGGGTAGTGGTGAATTACAGAATTTTAACTGACCTAGCAATTCTGTGAAAATAGTTTGTGAAAAGTAAAGAGTTTTTATTCTGTAACCTATCTTGATTTGAAGAGTAAAAATGGAAATGTTATAAAATCACCATTATACCTTTTGAATGACATAGTTTATTATGTATTGCACAGACTTTAACTTGTATGTTTAAAAACTTCAGAATTTTAACTAAATATTTCAGGGAGTCCAGTGGTTTATTAATTATTATATCAAGGGAATGGAAGATGAAGTCAGAGTAAGATTCTGTTTTTTTCTTTTATTACATATTGTGAGATTTAAGATTATGTTTTACTACCTTCTCTATTTTGGGACAAGTTTTATTGTAACCTGAATATCCTCCTGATATCACCATTCTGGTGAGGTGAATTAACATATGTATCCTATTAAACTGATTTTTCAGGTGTATTTATAACTAATAACCCCTTCCAAGATGGTACTGAAACCTTAGTGTTCAGCGGTTAAAATATGATTATGAGCAATATTTTAAAAAGCTTATGAGATCAGTCATTCTAGACATTAAATTATCTTAATATTCTAATATGTTATACTTTGGTTCTATGGTATATTTGTATTTTGTTCCTGCCATGGACTCAAATTATTTATGAATGTAACCATCATTTTCTTTCAAGATAAAATTTTTACTTGAAATCTATAAATTTGGGACTTATATGCATGACTCATAGACATGAACTGAGGTGGGTATTGCTGTAGGAGATGGGGTAATGGGTGGAAGGAGGCAAAGGTGGGAAAATTGGGACAACTGTAATAATAAAATAAAATAATAAAGAAACAAAAGAAATCTGTAAGTTTAATTGGGAACAATTCTTAAGGTCATAAAGTTCTATCTTAGAATTATCTAATTTAATCAATTTATTGTTTAAAAATTAAGGCCTGAAGAGTATACTTAGTAATATTGTAATAACCATGTATGGTGCCAGGTGAGTACTGGAAATGTTGGGAGAACACTTTGTAAAGCATATGATAGTCTAACCACTGTGCTGTACATCTGAAATGAATACAAAATAATATTGAATATAAATTGTAATTTAAAAATAAAAATTTAAAAAATAAATAGGAACTCTACCAAAAAAGTTTTAGGACCTGAAGAGGTCATGACTTAAGATCACCTAGATGGTAATGGAGAGGGTGAATTTGGTGGGGCTATTCAACAGTCCAGATTTACCAGGTTTTGTGCAGTAATATTCACACTTTCCTATCTATGCCACCTTTCTATTTTTTATCTTTTTGTTTGAAATTTTATTTGAGGTTCTGTCATGTAAGAAAATGATTTCTATATAATGCATACACTTAAATCTACTTGTAGAATATGAGTATAATGTATTAAATTTAAGTTTGTATTGGTGAGGCATCTCTAAACTATAGTTCATGGGCCAAATGGGGCCTGCCGCCTGTGTTTGCAAATTAAGTTTCATTGGCACACAGCCATGCTCATTCAGTTATGTGTGGTCTGGGGCTGCTTTTGGTCTATAACAGCAGAGTTGTATAACTATAACAGAGACAGAATAGCCTGTGAAACCTAAAATATTTATTATATAGCCCTTTACAGAAAAAGTTTGCAAACCCCTGGAAAAAAAGAAATATGAGTTCCACAGAAGTTAAGTAACACAGCCAATAAATTCATGCATGCATTTATCAAATCATTTTTTAAAAAAATTTTATTATTGTTGTATTACATCCTCCCTATCAAATCATTTTTAAAAAATATGTATTTTGTATCTATGTTCAAGGCATTTAAGAAGGATATAAAAATAAATCATATGTGAATCCTTCTCATGAGGAGTTCATAGTCATCTTGTGGAAAATAAGACAAGTTATACAAATTCAGAGAAGAAAATATGAAGGAATTCAAATTCTCTGTAAATAAAGATAAAGATTATTTCCATCAGAAGGGTCATGTTAGACAAAATAGTGTAGAATGTATGACTATCTTTCTTTGTCACTCATTTTCTTTCTAATTTTCCTTTATCATTGCTATGCGTCAGACACACCAGACTCTATACTGTTCCCAAACATGGCTGGCTCTTTCCTGTCCTATGCCTTTCATCATTCTTTTTCCCCAGGAGCCACACCTGCCTTCCCTCCCACATTGCTGACTACTCTCTATCCTTAAAGGCACAACTGTCTCTACCATGACAGTTTTCCACCTTCTGGTGAGAGGTAATCTCTTTTCTCTGTCTTCTAGAGCATTTAATTAAAAAATATTTATTTGGTGCCCTGGCTGGTAGCACAGTTGTTAAGGCGCTGGCCTACGAACCCAAAGGTCGCAGGTTCGATTCCCCAGCCAGGGCACATAACAAGGTTGCAAGCCAGGTCTCCAGTCAGGTCTGTGGCTGGAGGCAGGTGAAAGGCAACCATACATTGATGTCTCTCTCCCTCTCTGCCTCTCTCCCTTCCCCTCTTTCTGAAAATGATGAAATAAAATCTTTAAAAAAACAATTTATTTGGGCTACCAAATTTTGTTAAAGTTGTTCCTTATATTTAATCTCTTAAGAGACTTTATCTCATCATTCATTGTTTCATTTTTGTTATTTGTCTTAATGGTTTCCACATATAAGTTCAGTGAATGATTTGGAAGGATTAAATGAATATTATTGCATTAAAAATTATTAAACAATAATTTTTTGAGAAAAATATTCTCCTATTACAAAAAGGACTGTTTTGTAACTGAAAGGCATTCTTACTGTATGTTTTTGTTCACTATGAACAAACATTCACCCACTGATAGCTAACCGTCTTTTTTTATGTGTGTGTATCATGGCAAGTTCTTATTTGAGATATAATTTTTCCATCATTAAAATCTTTTCGAATTGGACCTGGCTGGTGGCACAGTGGATAAGGCACTGGCCTGTGAACCTAAAGGTCGCTGGTTCGATTTCCAGCCAGGGCACATAACCAGGTTGCAAGCCAGGTCTCCAGCTAGGTCTGTAGCTGGAGGCAGGTGAGGGGCAACCATACATTGATGTCTCTTTCCCTCTGTCTCTGTGCCCCTCTCCCTTCCCTCTCTCCAGAAATAATAACTTAAAAAAAATTTTTTTTTCCATTGGATTATGCCATTTACAGTGCTCCTTTTGGAATATCCGGTTATAGTTGGTTAATTCCATAAAAATAAAACAGTGAAATAAAATTGCTTACTGATTTTGTTACGCCATATAAACATTGTTTGTGGGTTGGTTGACCAACCATTGAAATTTCATTGTTATTATTCCAAACTGGGAACATTCTTAGAAATCTGATTTCCAGCATAGTGGTAATAGATTACTAATACAGTAATCTATCCAGCCAAGGAAGACTGGTAGAAAATGGGACATTTAACTTTAATACTATATAGTTCTCTTTATTGTAATCCTATATTCTGAGTTTAAAATTTAAGTGTGGAGTTTTAGTCCCTATTTTTGTTAGGTTGTGTTGTTTTTATTGCTGTTCAAATATCAGCATGGTATTATTTTGTTTATAGAAAAACTTTTTGTGCTTTATCTGATATATGGTTTTTAGTTAATAGCTATGCATAAAAATGATTTGTTGAATTTTTCCCTGAATTTATGCTATATATTTGCTTTAGAAAGTATATACAATAAGCCAGATGTAAAATCACACTGAACTTGATAAATTTCCTTTATAGGACATTATTATTATTATTATTACTATTTTAAAGACTTTATTTTTATTATTTCCAGAGAGTGAGGAAGGGAGAGAAGCAGAGAGGGAGAGAAAGATCAATGTGTGGTTGCCTTTCACCTGCCTCTAGCCACTGACCTGGCTGGAGACCTGGCTTGCAACTTGGTTATATGCCCTGGCTGGGGAATTGAACCAGTGACCTTTGGGTTCACAGGCCAGTGCCTTATCTACTGTGCTACCAGCCAGGGCTCAGGACATTATTATTTATGCTTAACTTACATGAAGTGGGATCAGATTACATACAATTCTTACTATACAGGATGTAAATGAAAACCATGTCTTATTTGTTTTCGCCTAAATAGTTAATGGAAAAAACAAAGTTACAAATTACCCATTTAATTAGCAACTTTTAGTAATTTTAATATGCTGAGCAAGCAGATTTTATTTCTGAACTGTTTTTCATTCTGTATTTCCCCTCTGAGCTCCTTATGTTCTGAGCCAAAAAGAATGATGCTGAGAGGCTGTGAGGACTGTAAGGATTAAGAAAAGAAATTCTTAGAGTTTAGGGGAGAGCTTTGAAAAGTAAAACTGCCTGCTCCTGAAAAAGGGGGGATACTGGTTTAAAGGAATTCAGTACTCTAGTTATCATTCTGGCTTATATATTCCGCCTCCCACCCCCATATTATCATATCATGTTTATGATATGTCACAGTAATCATTTTATGAAAATTTCAATGTTAGATTTAATAATTCGTGTTTCATATTTGGGTCTTATCCATGTATTTAAAAGAACTGTGAATATATGCATATAGTGAGTTCTATAAAGAATGCTCAGCATTGAGGGTATAGGAGGGAACTGTGGCAAGTAGTTGAGGTTTAATGACTCTATTCTTTTACCTCCTTTCATTGGAGACTTTTAGTAAGATAAGGAATATAACTAGTGCAAAAACAATAATGACATGTAACCTTTTAATCCATTGGATTAAACAAAAAATTTAAGAAGTAGCTGTAATGTTCAAAATAGGCAAATATACAAGTGAATTGTTCTTGGGAGTGTAAATTAATTTCATCGGTTTTTTTTTTTTTTGCCAGGTATTTGCTTGTATCTATCAAAATTAAAATGTATATCCTTAGACTTCATAGTTCCACTCTTAAGAATATCACCTAGGTATAAAATATATACTTAAAAAAATGTTCATTGTAAGGTTTTTTATAATAGCAGAATTTGAAAATAGCTAAAAAATTTCTCATCTGTAAAATGAAGAGACTGACACTCCATACGGTTGTTCAAAAATTAAAAACAACATATATAAAGAACTTAGCACAAAGTCTAGCATTGCCAGGTAAATCACCTTAATCATTATAGGTGTTAATAATTTGTACTTTAGTGAATGGCAAGAGCTATGGAAGATCTTAAACGAGAATGAGATAGTTAAAAAGACTGTTTTGGGGAAATTAATCTGATAGTTTTTGTATATTTTGGGGGGTTAGGTATTTTTCCAATTTAAAAAAAATGTAATTTTATTTTATTGTTATTGTATTACATCCATCCCCTTTTTACTCCCCTCTGTCCCCTTCCCCACCCACCCACTCCCTGCACCAAAGTCAATCCCATTTCTTCTCCATGTCCATGGTTCTTCCATGCTAGTTCCTTGACTAAACTGCTCCCCTTCTTTGCCTCCTCCTCCCACCTCCCACCTCCCACCTCCCCTCTCCCCCTCCCCTCTGCCTACTGAAGGTCTTTTCATTGTATTCATGTATCTGGTTCTGTTCTGCATATTTGTTTGTTTTGTTCATTATTGTCCTGTAATGGGTGAGATCATATGGTATTTGTCT
>PVIW01013899.1:0-25495 GCA_004026585.1 Noctilio leporinus | reverse complement strand
ATCAACAAACAGCAAGTGTTGGCGAGGATGCGGGGCAAAGGGAACCCTCATACACTGTTGGTGGGAATGCAGGCTGGTGCAGCCACTGTGGAAAACAGTATGGGGTTTCCTTAAAAAACTAAAAATGGAACTGCCTTTTGATCCAGCAATTCCACTACTTGGACTATACCCAAAGAATCCTGAAACACCAATTCATAAGTACCTATGCACACCTATGTTCATAGTGGCTCTATTTACAATAGCCAGGTGCTGGAAACAGCCTAAGTGCCCATTGGTGGATGATTGGATCAAAATACTTTGGTACATTTACACAATGGAATTCCATATGGCAGAAAGAAAGAAGGAACTTGTACCCTTTGCAACAACATGGATGGAACTGGAGAGTATTATGCTTAGTGAAATAAGCCAGTCAGTGAAGGACAGGTATCATATGATCTCACCCATTACAGGACAATAATTATTAAAACTAACAACAAGCAAAACAGAACCAAATGTATGAATACAAGGAATAGGCCTGCAGTGGTCAGGGGGGAAAGGGGTTGGGGGGAGGGGGGAGGCAGAGGCAAAGAAGGGGAGCAGCTTAGACAAGAACCTAGTATAAAGGAACCATGGACATGGACAACATTGGGATTGACTTTGGGGGGAAAGGGTGGGTGGGGAGGGGGACAGAGGGGAGCAAAAAAGGGATGGATGTAATACAACAACAATAAAATTAAAAAATAAAATAAAATAAAAAAAACCACATGGCAGGACACAAAACTAGCCTCAAAAAATACAAGAAATTTGAAATATCAAGCAACTTCTCAGATCATAATGGCTTGAAACTAAATACTAACTTCAAGGAAAAAACTAAAAAAAAAAAAAAAAAAACTTTCAGATACATGGAGGTAGAATAATATGCTATTAACTAATTAATGTGTTAAAAATGAGATCAAGGAAGAAATAAAAAAGGTTCTGGAAACAAATGAAAATAAACACACAACAGCCCAAAACTATGTACATGTCAAAGGCAGTCCTGAGAGGTAAGTTCATACAGGTCTACCTATAAAGAATAGAAAAATCTCAAAAAAACAACCTAACCCTACATGTAAAGAACTGAGGGACATCAACAAAGCCCAGAGTGAGATGAATGAAGGAAATAATAAAGATCACAGCAGAATTAAACCACACAGAGGGTAAAAGAAAAATTCAAAGGATCAGGAGATGGTTCTTTGAAAAGATAAACAAAATTGACAAACTTTTAACTAGACTCATTAAGAAAAAAAGAGCAGACTGAAATAAATAAAATCAGAAATGAAAGAGAAATAAAAACTAATACCATAGAAATAAAAAGATTGTAAGAAATTACTATGAACAAATATATGCTAAGAAATTGGACAATCTGGGTGATATGGATAAGTTTCTAGGAGCATACAATCTTCCCAAACTGAATTAGGACTAAGCAGAAAACATGAATAGACTGATAGCAACTAGTGAAATTGAAGTAGTAGTAAAAATAAAAGTAAAAAATAATACATACACAGCACACAAAAGTCCTGGGCCAGATGGCTTCACAGGTAAATTTTATAAATCTTACAGTCTTTCAAAGAAAAGCTAATATCTATTCTTCTCAAACTATTCCAAAAAATTCATGAACAGGGAAGACTCCCAAACTTTTTCCTAAGAGCAATATTATCCTAATTCCAAAACCAGGTAAAACACAACAAAGTAAGAAAACCGCAGACCAATATCTATCTCTGATAAATATAGATGCTAAAATCCTCAACAAAATATTAATAAACTGGATTTAGCAATACATTAAAAAATCATATACCTCAATCAAGTGAGATGTATTCTAGGGATGAAAGGAAGGTACAATATTCACAATCAAAACTGTAATACATCACATAAACAAAAAGAAAGACAAAGATCACTTGATCATAGCAATAGATGCAATAAAGCATTAGATAAAATCCAATACCAGTTTATGATTAAAAAACAACCACCAAAGTGGGAATAAAGCGAGCATACCTCAATGTAATAAAGATCAAATATGAGAAACCTACTGTCAACATCATACCCAACAGGCAGAAACTATAAGTGTTTCCCTTAAGATCAGGAACAGGACAAGGGTGTCTGCTTTCACCACTCTTATTCCACATAGAAGTGGAAGTCCCAACCACAATAATCAGATAAGAAGAATAAATGGCACCCCAATTGGAAAGGAGGAAGTAAAACTATCATTATTCACAGATGACATGATAGTGTACATAGAAAACCCTGTAGGCTCCACCAAAAATCTACTTGACCTAATAAGTGAATTAGGCAAAGTTGCATGATACAAAGTCAATATTCAGAAATTGATATTTTGAGCATCATCAATGAACTATCATAAAAGAACCTAAGAAAAATATCCTGGGGAAAAAGATGGCAACAGAGTAGAGAATAGTGCTGATGGCATTCTTGAGTGCCAGAGCAGCTGGAGGACAGAAGAGGGAGCACAAGATGTCTGCAGGTCCCTAAGAATTGGAGCGGTAAGCATCTGGACTCAGGGATGCACAGCCCAGAGGATGCAGAGACCTACAGGAGAGCAGGTGAGGCAGTTCTAAACCAGCCAGCTGGCCGAGGGCAGCTCTGGGCAGTGGTGGCTCTATGAAGAGGGGTGTCTCTAACTGAAGAAAGCTCCAGGCTCCCTGGTAACTAGAAATCTGAGCAATGAAGTGTGGGCAGTGAGGAAAAGCTCCAGAGGGAATAAGGAATTGAACTCCCACAGTGGACAGACTATGTGAGAACCTCGCTCCAAGGACTGAGAGAGAGGAAGCTCCTTACTGGGCCAGAGGCAGAGGAGATGAGACCTGTGGGGAGTAGGAGTGGGGGAGCAGAGAAGTATACTGACCTGGGCAGTGAGAGGGCCGAGGACTATGCCGCTGTGGCACCAGGGAGAGGGTGGCTCAGAGCCCCAGGGAGGGGGTAGGCCCAACCCCAACCATCCACACCAGCACACAGGCTCCCACAAAGACATTAAGTCCTGCTGCTGTGCCACTAGGGAGAGGGTGGCTCAGAGTCCCAGTGAGGGGGAAGGGCCCAGCCCATTGCACCTACACCAGCATACAGGCTCCCCAAAATCTTGAAACTGTGAGCCAGGAACTTCCAGCTGGTGCAACTGGCTTGCCCACTGCAGGCAACAAAGGCCTCCTCGAGGAGCAGGAGGGGGAGGAGTAGCACTAGCCAGCAGACTGCACTGCCTACCCTCTGGGAAGCCAGGCACCCATCACAGAGGTGGTGGAGAAAAAGTCCTCAAAGAGCTGGACTGCTTGGAGGGTTAGCCTTAGCTCTGGGGAAGCCAGGAACTGTTAGCGGACAGGGGCTACCTCCTCCGGGAGCTGTGGGGGTAGAGCCAGCCATCCACAGGAGCCAGTGAGGTTGCAGACCACCCCACATTGGAGCCAGGTGCCCACTGCAGGCAGGAATCTCCTCCAGGAGCTGGAGGGAGAGGAGTAGCCATAGACACCACAGAAGCACCCTGCAGGACTTCACACAGAACCAATGAGAGAAGAGAGGGCACCAAAACACCAGTGGCACAGAAACCCAGCTAGGCTACTGGAGGCTCAGCCTACCTGGGGACTGGCACTCAGAATTAGCCCTGACTGTGACAGCCATAGGTCCTGTCACTCCAAGACCACACAGCTAGACTATAAACTGTAGAGACCTGATAAAAAAAAAAAAAAAAAAAAAAAAAAAAAAAAAAAAAAAAAAAAGAGGCAGCCTCAGGAAATTGATTGTTGCTAATCTTGGGCATCTGACTTACACCGAGAGATACATGAACTATTAATCCTTAACATACTCTTTTCAAAAGTTACTTCCAACCCTCACAATTAGTACATTTTAAATAAATACTGTTTATACCATAGTGTATCCCAGCTCACATTTTTTTACTCCTCTCCTATCTCAATCCACATAAATACCCGAGATCCTCCTCCTACTCTTGTTTAAAAGTCTACTCACTCTCCTGCTACAACTCATTCCCAGTCCTCAATCTAAGTATTCCTCCCCTCTCCAGCCACCTAAACCCTTTCTTCTTTCTTTCTTTCTTCCTTCATTCCTCCCTTTCTTTTCTTTCTTTCTTTTCTTTCTTTCTTTTTCTTTCTTTCTTTCTTTCTTTTTCTTTTTCTTTTCTTTTCTCTTCTTTTGTGTGTGTGTGTGTGTGTGTGTGTGTATGTGTGTGTGTGTGTGGATGCACTACTAGGGACTACACATTATTTTTTCTGCTCAAAGCACACAGGTCCTAGCTCCACCAGGACCAACCAGGGCTCATTAAGGGTGAACAGGGAGGTAGATGCTGCAACTATATATATGGGCTTATACTGTTCACTCCCACTTGAGGCTTTCTGATTCTCCCCCTCCTCATTTCTATAGAATAGATAAGTTGGTTTTCTCTCTCATATCCCTGCTATCTTTGCTACTCCTCTGCACCCTTCAAAATTATCTATTTAGTCAACTTAAATATTTTTCCTTTCATACAACAGTCTTAATATATATACTTCCCTATTAAGACTAGCTCAGTTGCAGCTGAGGGTGTGATTAAGAGTGGTGGTTACCTTGGAGGGTATGCGTATATAGATACATTCATAGGCAGTTGAAAAAGGGATTAAAGGAATAAGACATATCTGAAAGTCTGGTTATTTTGCCTGGACTGGTGGTTGTTTTAAGAGCAACTCAAAAACAGTGTATGAGAAAGGATAGAAGGAGTGTCTCTCAATCACCCAAATGGAAGGAAAGGAGCAACATACACAACCAATCCAAAATACAACCAGACAGCCCAAGTTAATGACATGAAGGCTACCCCAAGAGCATCAAGTGGAGGAAATCTAGGAGACTGCAACACTGAACTCAACAAATCTCCTAGCATAGAAGGGTACTCCACAAAAGTAGGGAAGCAAAGCAGATTAATCCAAGAAAACAAAACAAAACAAAACAAGCAACAACAGATGCCCGAAAAGGGGAAAAAAAAAGAATCATTCTATCACCAAAATTAAAGGAAGAATCCCCAGAAAGATCACTAAATGAAGCAGAGGCAAATAAACTATCAGATATGGAATTCAAGAGAATGATGATAGAGATGATCAATGAGCTCAGCCAGCTCAAAGAAAACTATAAAATTACAAACAACTCCAGGGGAACTACAAAGAACTCCAGGGAACTTACAAGGAACTTACTGAGAGCTACACCAGCATCAAAAATAACTTAGAAACTATCAGTAAGAGCTAGGAGGAAATGAAGAATACAATTTCTGAATTGAAGAATACAGTAGAAGGAAACAACTGCAGGCTAGAGGAAGCAGATGATCGGATCAGCAAGTTGGAGGACAACATAGAAAAATATTCCAAGACAGTACAAGAGAATGGAAAAAGGCTGAACGAGAATGAAGAGGTTTAAGGAGAGCTGCAGGACATGAAACACAATAACATCTGTATCATAGGGATACCAGAAGGAGAAGAGAAACAAGGAATGGAAAACCCATTCAAAAAAGTAATGACAGAAAATTTCCCCAACATGATGAGTGAAAATGTTACTCAAGTTCAGGAAGTGCAGATGGTCCCAATGAAGATGAATGCAAACACACCAACTCCAAGACACAAAATTAAAATGGAAAATTTCAAAGACAAACAGAGAATCCTAAAAGAATCAAGAGAGAAACAGCTAATAACATATAAGGGGGCTCCCATAAGGCAATAAAATGATTATTCAACAGAAAGAATACAAGCCAGAAGGGAATGGAAAAAATATTCCCAGTAATGGGAAACAAAGGCCTGCAACTAAGAATACTCTACCCAGCAAGGCTCTCATTCAAAATGGAAAGAGATATAAGGAGTTTCCCAGACCTTATTTTAGAGGATTAAAAGCATAGATCTCTACCAAACCAGCATTGCAAGAAATGCTAGAGTCTGCTTTAAAAACAAAACAAAACAAACAAACAAACAAACAAAACAACCCTGAAGTAACAGAGAGGTACAAAGTGGGAAAATGGGAATAAATAAGTATCAATCAATAATAATGTAAAATGTAAATGGATTAAACGTGACAATCAAAAGATATTGGGTAGCCTAATGGATAAGAAAACTTGACCCACATATATGCTGTCTTCAAGAGACCCACCTCAGAACAAAAGATTGACACAGATTGAAAGTGAAGGGATGAAAAATATATATCAAGCAAATGGACATGAAGAAAAAGCTGGAGTAGGAATACTTATTTCAGAAAAATAGATTTTACGATGAAGGCCATAAAAAGAGATAAAAAGGACATTTCATAATACTTAAGGGAACAATCCATCAGGAAGAAATGACTCGGGTAAATATATAAGCACGCAATGTAGGAGCTCCAAAATATATAAGGCAAATCTTGGAGGACTTCAAGAAGGATATAGACAGCAACACACTCATAGTAGGGGATTTCAATACCCCACTATCAACAATGGACAGATCTTCCAAACAAAACATCACTAAGGATGTTGTGGTATTGAACAACACTCTAGAGAAAATGGACCTAACTAATATATACAGAACCTTTTACTCCAAAGAAGCAAAATACACATTCTTTTCAAATGCACATGCATCATTCTCTAAGATAGACCACACGGTAGGACACAAGACAAGCCTCCACAAATACAGGAAAACTGAAATCATACAAAGCATCTTCTCAGATCACAATGGGTTGAAACTGGAAACCAATCTCAAGAGAAAAAAAACAAAAATGCTCTAACTCATGGAGACTGAATAACATGGTTTTAAGTCATGAATGGGTTAACAATGAGATCAAAGATGAAATCAAAAAGTTTCCGGAAACAAATGACAATGTACAAACAACAACCCAAAACCTATGGGACACAGCAAAGGCAGTGCACAGATAAAAATTTATAATAATATAGGCCTACCTAAAAAGGGCACAAGAAGTTTATACAAACAATCTAACCATAAAGCTGCAAGAATTAGAGGAGTAACAGCAAACAAAGCCCAGAGGAAGTAGAAGGAAGGAAATCATCAAGATCAGAGCAAAGCTTAATAACTTAGAGACTGAATCTACAATTCAAAGAATCAACAAGTCCAGGAGCTGATTCTTAGGGGGAAAAAAATGGACAACCCTTTATCTAGACTCATCAAGCAAAAGAGACAGAGGACCCAAATAAACAGAATCAGAATTGATAGAGGAGAAATCACAACTGATACTTCAGAAATGTAAGGGATTGTAAGAAATTACTACAAACAACTATATGACAAGAAATATGACAACCTGGGAGAAATGGACACATTTCTGGAAATGTATAATCTACCAAAATGGAATCCAGAAGAAGCAGAAAGCCTGAATAGGCCAATCACAACTAATGAAATTGAAGAAGCAATCAAAAATCTCCCAAAGCACAACAGCCCTGGACCAGATGGATTCACAGGTGAATTTTACCAAACATTTAAAGAGCAAATAACTCTTATCCTTCTCAACCTATACCAAAAAATCCAGGAAGAGGGAACACTCCCAAACTCTTTCTATGAGGCCAATATTATTCTAATCCCAAAACCAGGACAAGACACAACTAAGAAAGAAAACTGTAAGCCAATATCTCTGATGAATATAGATGCTAAGATTCTCAATAAAATATTGGCCAACCGGATTCAGCAGTACAATACAAAGATCATACATCATGATCAAGTGGGTTTCATCCCAGGGATGCAAGAATGGCACAGCATTCACAAATCAATAAAGGTAATACACCACATCAGCAAATTTAAAGGCAAAAACCATATGATCATATCAATAGATGCTGAAAAAGCATTTGATAAAGTACAGCAACCATTTATGATAAAAACCCTCAGCAAAATGGGAATAAAGGGAGCATACCTCAACATCATAAAGGCCATATATGAGAAACCTGAAGCCAACCTCATACTCAATGGACACAAACTAAATGCTTTCCCCCTAAGATCAGGAATGAGACAAGGCTGTCCACTTTCTCCACTTCTGTTCAACATTGTCTTGGAAGTTCTAGCCATAGCCATCAGAGAAGAAAAAGGAATCAGAGGTATCCAAATTGGAAAGGAGCAAGTAAAACTGTCATTATTTGCTGATGACATGATAGTGTACATAAAAAATCAGATAGGCTCCACCAAAAACTTACTCAATCTAATAAGCAAATTTAGCAAAATAGCTGGATATAAAGTCAATATCCAGAAATCAAAAACATTTTTATATACCAATAATGAATCATCAGAGATAGAAGCGAGAAAACAAATGCCATTTACCATAGCAACAAGAAAAGTAAGTACCTAGAAATAAACTTAACCAAGGAGGTAAAAGACCTATACTCAGAAAACTACAGAACAATGAAGAAAGAAATGAAGGAAGATACAAATAAATGGAATCTTATACCATATTCATGAGTGGAAAGAATTAACATCATTAAAATGTCCATACTACCCAAAGCAATCTACCTATTCAATGCAATCCCAACTAAAATACCAATGACAGACTTCACAGAAATAGAAAAAATACTTCAAAAATTTATATGGAGCCAAAAATGTCCACGAATAGCCACCACAATCTTGAGAAAGAAGAACAAGGTAGGAGGAGTCACAACACCGGACTTCATACAGTACTACAAGGCTACTGTCATCAAAACTATCTGATACTGGCGTACGAATAGACATATATATCAATGGAACAGAATAGAGAGCTCAGAAATTAACCCAGGACTCTATGGTCAACTAATATTTGACAAAGGGGGAAGGAACATAAAATGGAGCAAAAACAGTCTCTTCTGGGAGAACTGGACAGCAACATGCAAAAAGATAAAACTAGACCACCAACTTATACCAGACATCAGAATAAACTCAAGATGGATAAAGGATTTAAATGTAAGTAGTGCCACCATAAAGTTCCTGGAGAAAAATATAGGCAGTAAACTTTTTGTTATCCTACACGCAAATATGTTTACTGATACTTCACCAAGGGTAAAGGAAATCAAAGAACAAATCAACAAATGGGACTATATCAAATTGAAAAGTTTCTGTTCAGCTGAAGAAAATATCAGCAAAATTCAAAGGGGGAACCAACTGTATGGGAAAACATAATTGCCAATGATACCTCAGACAAGGGTCTGATCTCCAAAATATATAAAGAACTAATGCGACTCATCACCAGGGAGATAGACAGCCCAATTAAAAAATGGGCAAAGGACCTGAACAGACAACCCACTGAGGAAGATATACAAAGGGCCCAGAGGCATATGAAAGAATGCTTCACATCACTAGTCATCAGAGAGATGCAAATTAAAACCACAATAAGATACCACCTCACACCTGACAGAATGGCAATCATCAACAAATCAACAAAAAACAAGTGTTGGTGAGGATATGGGGCAAAGGCAACCTCATGCACTGTTGGTGGGAATGTAGGCTGGTGCAGCCACTGTGGAAAACAGTATGGGGTTTCCTTAAAAAACTAAAAAATGGAACTGTTTTTTGATCCAGAAATTCCCCTTCTTGGACTATACCCAAAGAATCCTGAAACACCAATTCATAAGAACCTATGTACACCTATGTTCATAGCAGCACTATTTACAATAGCCAAGTGCTGGAAACAGCCTAAGTGCCCATCAGTGGATGATTGGATCAAAAAACTTTGTTACATTTACACAATGGAATACTATACAGCAGAAAGAAAGAAGGAACTCCTACCCTTTGCAACAACATGGATGGAACTGGAGAGTTATGCTTAGTGAAATAAGCCAGTCAGTGACGGACAAATACCATATGATCTCATCCATTACAGGGCAATAATGAACAAAACTAACAACAAGCAAAACAGAACCAAATATATGAATACAGTGAATAGGCCTTCAGTGGTCAGGGGGAAGGAGGTTGGGGGAAGGGTGTAGGCAGAGGCAAGGAAGGGGATCAGTTTAGACAAGAACCTAGTATAAAGGAATCATAGACATGGACAACAGGTGGGATTGACTTTGGGGGCAATGGGTGGGTGGGGAGGTGGACAATGGGGAGCAAAAAGGGGATGGATGTAATACAACAACAATAAAATTTAAAAAATTATTTAGATATTTTGTGTAGCAATATTTTTGCCAATGTATCTACTGGGGCAAGAGAAAAGAGGAAAAATGTAAACAAATGGGACCACATCAAATTAAAAAGCTTCTGCATGTCTAAAGAAACCATCATTAAAATGCAAGGGGAACCGATAGTATGGGAGAACATATTTCCCAACAATACATTGGATAAGGGTTTAATCTCTAAAATATATAAAGTACTTATACAACTCAACACTAGGAAAACAATCCAATAAAAAATGGACAAAGGGCCCTGGCTGGTAGCACAGTGGTTAAGGTGCCAGCCTGCAAACCCCAAGGTCGCAGGTTCGATTCCCTTGCCTGGGCACATAACCAGGTTGCAAACCAGGTCTCCAGTCAGGTCTGTGGCTGGAGGCAGGTGAAACACAACCATACATTGATGTCTCTCTTCCTTTCTGCCTCTCTCCCTTCCCCTCTTTCTAAAAATAATGAAATAAAATCTTTGAAAAAAAAAAGTTCATAAAAATAATCAAAAAAAAAAAAAAATAATAAGGGGGACTAAGGACCTGAATAAATACTTCTCCAAAGAGTACAAACAGATGACTCAAAGCCATATGAAAAATGCTCAACGTCAGTATCCATCAGAGAGGTGTAAATTAAAACCACAGAGAGATACCTCCTCACACCTGCCAAAATGACCATCATTAATAAATCAACAAACATCAAGTGCTGGTGAAGAAGTGGAGAAAAGGGAACCCTGGTTCACTGTTGGTGGCAATGCAGACAGCTGCAACCATTGGAAAACAGAATGGAAAGTCCTCCAAAATTAAAAATGGAACTGCAGTTTGATTCAGAAATTCCACTGCTGGGAATGTATCCAAGGAGTCCCAAAACACCATTTCAAAATAATTTATGTATACCTATGTTTATATCAGCATTGCTTACAATGTCCAAGGGCTGGAAACAGCCTAAGTGCCCATCAGCAAATGAGCGGATGAAGTAACTGATGCATTTACAGAATTAAATAATATGTAACAGAAAAGAAGAATTCCTATCATTTTCAACAACAGTATAGATGGAATTGGAGACTATTGTACTAAGTAAAATAAGCCAATTGGTGAAAGAAAAATACCATATGATATCACTTATAAGAGGAATCTAATGAACAAAATAAACTACTGAGCAAAAGATAATCAGAGGCATAGAATCTGGAATAAACTGACAGCAGTAAAATGGGAGGAGTGTGATAAGGCTAACTGAAAGAAGGTAAAGAGTTTAGTCAACGAACATATAAGAAGGATTCGTGGACATGGACAATGGTGTGGAGATTGACTATGAATGTTGGGGCATGGGTTGTATGCGAGAGGCAAAGGGGGAAAATTTGGACAACTATAATGGCATAAACAATGAAACATTAATTAAACATCAAAGAGAGTAGTTTCTGTTCCATTCCCACAGTTTAATTTAGTCAAAATATAAGAAAGTAAAAATTAAACAATGTATATTAGAGTATAAACAAGAGTTCTATAGAAGTTCTGAGAATAGAGAGATCTAAAAATATTATAAAAGGGTTCAAGGTGGAGGTAGGATTTGAGCTAGGCCTAGGAGAAAAGGGAGTAGACATTGTAGGCAAGAAACACATTGAAAAGGACAAAGAAGTACCATTGAGTATTTTCCTTAATTAATCCATCTCATTTAAAAAACTTGATGCCAACAATGATGATTGTAATTCTAACAGACAAATATAAAAAAAAATCCCAAAGTAATTGAAGATTAAGTTGTTCCCTCCATCATATATGTCTATGTATCCTTGACAAAATTTATAAAATTTCTTCATCTGTAAAATGGGAGTAACAAGAAGTGCCTTACTTTCCTCATAAGGTTTTTATAGAAGTCCAATCCACAAATGTATGTGAATGTGTTCTGTAAATATATTTACTCTAATGGAAGAGATTATTATTCCATATTATGCAAAGTTGATTTTTCTCACAAATATATATTCTTGAAAAATCCCCATAACTACTCATTGAAAACTTCAAAACTAGCCTTGCTTCTTTATCTGAGAGTTTTTCACTGGACTGTTTATAAAGTACTCCATGAAGACAGTTGCTGGTTTGAGGCTAGCCTTCAGACAAGTGAAGTCTAAATTTATCCCTGTTTTAAGGGTTTTAACTGATCACAGGATGGCTGTTATATTGAACCAGAAAACCATCTAAATAGGTTTAAATTGTTAATCCAATGAAGACACTAGATATGAAGTGCTCATAGGTTATGAGCTACTCTTTGTAAGAGACGTCCCTCCATTAAAGGAGAAAGGATCTAGCATATGAGCATATGACAAAACAGCATAGACATAGAGCTTCTGTTGCATATTGTTAGGGGGTTAAGGTGTGGATACACAACACAGGTGGGGGTGTTAATCTAAATGTAGGCAGAGTTTTATGTGTACTTCTGTCAGAGCTAAAAATTACACTCATGCAGGAGATGGAAGGTTGGTATCATTTGGAGCCATTAGAGGCTATAGACAGCTTTTAAATATACTGCCATGTTTAGGAACAATATGGAGTTAAAATTTGTGAGTGGCAAGAGAGGGTAATGCTAAAGGGTTTCAACAAAGCATCTCCATCATAAATTTGTTGGCCTGGGGCTAGGAACAGAAGATTGTACATTGTTATACTCCAGGTATACAAGAATGTGATTCATAATAATGAGTCTTTTTTTGTAGTCATTACTTATGAATGCTATAAATCAAATACTTTGTATAAAATACAGTTACAGGCAATAACTTGGCAATAACTTTGCATCTCCTTATTTCACATGCTTCTTATTAATTTTGAAAAACTATGTTTCTAAGGTTATGATTTGACATAATTGTTTCAGATATAAAGTATTAAATTCTGAGAGCCACCATCATGTCAAACGAATACAATGTTAGAGCAACCATAATTTCTGGACTGAATGTAGGGAGAACTGCTAAGGAAGTTGCAGACTTCAATAACGTCCCTTTAAGTACAGTTTACAACATGAAGATGTATGATGCTGACCCTGATGTTGCCATACCAACAAGGAAAATGCATAAGGTACGCAAGGATAGGACAAGTCCAGATATTGTACACAGAATAAAGGAGATCATCAATGAAAATCCAGGATGTTTACCTTGAGTTTTGAGAGAAGTAGTTGTACCATGGATGAAGCCAGTTGCAAATGGATGTCATTTTATCTTCCAACAAGATGGTGCACCAGCACATAACAGCAAAAAGGTGCAAGAATTTCTCAGTGTCAATGTTCCTGAATTCTGGTCAAATAAAATCTGGCCACCTAGTTCCCCAGATGCAAATCCTTCAGACTATTATGTATGCAGTGTTTGTGAGAGAGAAGTTAATAACTTCATTCCAATAAAGAGGTTGTTAAAGCTAAGATTGAAAACATGATGATGTCCCATGGATAAAGTAAAGTTAATTAAAGTATGCTCAAGATTCCAAAGTCAAATCGAGTCTATTATTGCAGCAAATGGTGACTTTTTTGAACAATTAAAAAAATGACTATGTTATGTATTTACATATAAGAATAGATTTATTTCAAAATATAACACTTTTGTGGTATGTTGTTTAGTTTACTAAAATTTTGCCAATTGATTGAGCACACCCTGTATAGTATAAGAGTGTATGTTAAACCTAAGTAAGCATGGATCAATCAAGGTAGCACTATATATCACTTGGAAAGGAACTCATTCATTTCCAGGTGACCAACATCTTCCTGTACTTGAGACTCCATTCAAAGGCTCTACAGAAACACATACATGTATCAAAAACTGGGATAAGTTCACACACTTACCTAGAACTGAATGGAGGTTACTATCTTTAACTAAGTTCTAACTTTCAACCCTGGCTGGTGGGTCAGTGGATAGGTGCTGGGCTGCTAACCCAAAGGTTTCTGGTTCAATTCCCAGCCAGGGCACAAAACCAGATTGCAAGCCAGGTCTCCAGCCAGGCATGTAGCTGGAGATAGGTGAAAGGCAACCATACATTGATGTTTCCCTCCCTTTTTTCCCTCCCTTCCTGCCCTTATCTCTAAAGATAATGAATAAAATATTTTTAAAAAGTTCCAACTTCCAGTACATTAATGAGAGGTCATGTTTATGTCTTTTTTTTCCCCCTTAAAACTATATTTCTTCTTTTTTAAAGATTTTTTTTAGTTATTATTTTTAGAGAGGGAGAGATACATTAGTGTATGGTTGCCTTTTACCTGCCTTCAGCTATAGACCTGAGTGAGACATGGCTAGAGACCTGGATAATGACCTTGCTGGGAATAGAACCAGCGACCTTTGGGTTTGCACTTGGGCATCTTATCTACTGAGCCACCAGCCAGGGCTTTACATGTCTTTTAAAACTTGTCATGTCTTCATTTGAATTTTAAAAATTATGTATATGTCAGTTTGAGGCTATCTGTCCGTACAAGGGAATGGTTTGAATCATGTGATTATAATACATAAGAACTGGTATGCTTTAGGATAGACCTAGGTTCATTCAATATTATAAATATTGAGGATTCTTTTCAAGATCTAGAGGTTTGTGTGAATACTTCATTATTCAGCACTACAAAGAGAAAACCTCATCTCTCATCAATTAACTTTCCAAATTCTTTTTTCTCCATTTGCAGAATTTAGTTAGTAGCCATGCACTACTGCAATATGGTAGTTATACTGAAGAAGATGGCATTGACAGTCACTTCTATGTTCTACCACACAGTGATAGTTACTAAGTAAGATTATAAATTATTATTCTTCACCAAGGAATAGACCAAATAGAAAATATTTAATTAATATAATTTCTTATAAAGTTTTATAGCACTCATTCTAATTCTTATATATATCAGGCTCCAAATAATAGTGCCTAAGGTAAAACAGCAGCCCTACAGTCTATTGTGTTTACCACATTTAACATGTGGACAGTTATCTTAATAAAACTTTAAACTGACTGAATATTCCAAACCAAACTTTATGGAAGTTCATCATTCTGAACAGAATTTTCCTTAGTCCTATTATTTTTTCAAAAATTAAAACTTTTGGTGGTATTTTCACCTCAGGATCATACTTGGATTAAATTATTATAAGTGGATGTTTGACAGGCATTGAAAACTACGAAGTTATTTCATATCAAACAATGTAGACTTCAGCTTTTGCATCTCTGAATGATAAGACTGCTTGGAATGACATTTTTTGGTCAGAGTTGCTTGGGCTAAAGACAGAATGAATCTATTTGTATAAATTGTGGCTTCACTATTGAAGATTATAAAACTATTGAGCTGTGCTTATATCTAAAACTATAATATAGTTAAAATATGCTATATTTTCACCAGAAAAACTACAAAATGTTTCAAATTCTATTATTAATCACTGTTAATTCACTAAATATACAACTGAGGCAGCGATACAGGAAAGAAAGCCTTACTAGGAGGATCATCTGTCACTAAGTCAAACATCTCCATTTTTCATTGGATGAAATGACTAAAGTCTTTCAAAGTCTAGAGTATAGATAATTCAAAATTGAATTCCTTTTGCAAGGGGGCAACCCTTCACATGCTGTCATCTGGGGGATATTTTCTGGATTGGCATATGAATTTGTTTAGAAAGGTGTACCTCCATGACTTTTTTCTACATGAGTCAGTATGTTTTGATTTAACTGTGAAGGATATTCACCCAGGCACTCCTCACCTTGTCTATGCAGTCACAAATTGTTGTGAAAGGAAAATATACCTGAGGGTGCTTGTTCCTAAATCCCCAAACCATCTTTTAAGTCAGGTTTAATTTAGGAGTCAATTTAGGTCACCAGATGATTTTCATTATGCAGGATAATCTTGGACTTCAAATTTGTATCCTGTTCTCCTTGGTATTTTCTGTCCTTGTTGGGCCAGGCTCTTTTCCAGACCTACTAACATTACTCTGGGATTGAAGAATTATCCATCCTGTGTAGTATGCTTTTCTATACCATGAAACATTTTATAGAAGATGGTTCTTATTCCATGTAATAAAATAGAAAATGCTAAGTAGGATTTCTTAACTACTCTAATGATTCCTTAGTATCATTTCACTTCTATCTTTCTTCTTACCCCCTTTCCCTGGTCAGAAAAAAAAAATGTTATATTGCTAGGGGAAGGATCCTATTGCTAGGGGAAGGATCTTGGTCACTTTGGGCTTAGCCAACATAGTAGGATTAATAGGAAAGAGATCACATTTTAAGTGAAACTCCCAAAACCAAACATTCATGCAAGGGGCAATTAGTACTTGTGGTTAGGCTTTTTTTTTTTTTTTTTTTTTTAAGGATTTTATTTCATTATTTTTAGAAAGAGGGGAAGGGAGAGAGGCAGAGAGGGAGAGAGGCAGAGAGGGAGAGATACATCAATGTATGGTTGCTCTTCACCTGCCTCAAGCCACAGACCTGACTGGAGACCTGGTTTGCAACCTTGTTATGTGCCCTGGCTGGGGAATCGAACCTGCAACCTTTGGGTTGGTAGGCCAGTGTCTTGTCCACTGTGCTACTAGCCAGGGCTCGTGGTTGGGCTTTTAGTCTCAGAAACCAAGGATCTAATCAGGATTTGAAGTGAAGCAGACATAACAAATAGGAACTGAGTTCATAAACATACAAGACAGGGGCAATAGCCAAACTGGGATTACAGAAAACGTAGCATTCACTCTCAAAAAAATGGCAACAGGTCAGGTACACAAAGGTAGGTCACTAACTGACAGGAGCCAGGGCACTATATGGCTTCTCATTTCCTACATGAACCTGAGGTACACACAACATCCTTATTCCTAGTTATTTGTCTCCTCTTTGGGGTCTTGAGGACTAATGGGAGAGGAGGAATACAATAGCAATACCCTGCAATCTTGCCACTCTGATGTGTTGAAAAATTCAATTTTAAGTAAACACAACTTTGTTCCGGTTCAATACTAATCAGCCCACCTGACAGGAGCAAAAGCTACAATGGTGTTGACTTAGTTCAAAGTATAAGCACAAAAGGGATTCTCTATCTCATATCTCCATGATTCATTTTTCCTGTATAACACTTCTCTCTGATGCACATAGATCACCAAATTACCTCTGAAGTCAACCCTTAAAATAGTTTTTGAAAGTTACACTTCTGGGTAACCAAGATTAGTCTTTTACCACTTTCCCCTAATTCTCTTTTAATTTAATATTCCTGACCCCCTTATCTGGAGCTGGCAGCTTCAGGATCTTATGTTTAAATCATTTAAATCATTCCCTTGTTCCTAGCCAAAGTTCCTCCGTAATCCTTGGCATTTATCCCTATCTGGTGTTTAACTAGGTCAGTATTTCTCATGTAATCCACCTCTGTGCCATTCTCATATCTTCATTTAATCTTAGACATCAACATACTTAGAAAGTCTGGGAAAAGGTAGAATATGTTTAGAGTTGGAGGGGGTGGTAGGACATAGAATATTTGGAAGAACAAGGAGCTGTTACTACTTAAATACATACAGCCATTTTATTTTGATTAAATGCAAAGATTTAGGCTTGTCCTGGTTGGAAGTATTGAGGAGATTTTTCTCTTTCTCAGGTTGAATTATTTTCTGGCTTCCCTGGCCTCTCTAATATTGTATTATCCATCTCATACTTTTGAATTCTAATAACTTTGATCAAATAATTAATTCACTCATGTCATGCTGGAAAAAAAGGCACTTTCTAGATTCAAACCATTGAGATTTAAGTTCATAGATGTGACTAAATATGCACTTACTAAACTATTTTCTTAACTTACTTTAACATTCTCTGTTATATTGTTGTTCTCCTCAAGGATGACACTAGCCTGGGGTGCTTTAAATGGAATTGATCAGTGGTTTTGGGATTGAGTGGATATAATCCAAGACTAGTTCCTATAGGGCACTTGCCTCTATATGAACAAGGTAAGCATTCTATCAGTTTTAGTATTTCCTGTGTTTGCAACTCATCTAATTTGGAAAAGTGCAAAAATGGACAATTAGAGCCCTGGCAAAGTGGCTCAGTTGGTTGTAACATTGTTCTGCACACCAAAAGGTTGTGGGTTTGACTCCTAGTCACAGCACCTAACTAGGTTGCAGGTTTGATCCCTGGGGAGGGCATACATATGAAAGACAACCAATTAAAGTTTCTCACATCAATTTTTCTCTCTCTTTCTCCTTTCTCCCCACCATCTCTTCCTCTCTCTCATCTCTCTTTCTAAAATGAATAAAATATATTTCTGGGTGAGGATTTTTAAAAATATAATTAGAAACATATACATTATACATCCACAAAGTGAACCTGAGATATTTTTCAAATATGACATGAAAATGAAAATTAATATAGGTACAGTATTTAAATTCAGGTACATTGTTAGTGGGGTCATTTTGAAAAGAGCTGCTATTCTAAATTATTTTAAGTCCCTTTATTACTTTACTGATATCTAATAAACATGAGTTTACACGATGAATGTACAGATGCTCACTCTAGTGTTTCTGGCTTAGATTGTAAATTTGACTTCACTTATATTTGGTATCACTAAGAATGTCAGGGATATAAGTAATAAGTTCCGCAGTGTTCAAAGCCACCCAGTTCTTGTATAGGTATATCTCACTTTAAGAAAACATGACATAAAAATTTAACTCTAAAAATAAATAAATTACAGGAAAATTTTTACTTCAAACACTTTATACTTTACAAAAAGGGCTCTTACTGTTAGATACCTTTTAAAAAGCAATTTATATGCATACAAATGGGACTACATCAAATTATAAAGTTTTTATGCACAATGAAGGAAAACAACAAAATGAATGAACAACATGCTAAATGGAAGACAATATTTACAAATGGCATATCCAAGAAGGGCTTAATATCAAAAATCTGTAAAGAACTCATACACTTTAAAAAATCCAATTGGAAAAATGGGCAGAAGTTTCCTTGGAGACACTTCTCCAAGGAAAATATACAGATGGTCAACAAACATGGAAAAAAAAAAAAACAACAAAACTCAATGTCACTAATCATTAGGGAAATACAAATCAAAACTACAAGGGGATACCTATCACCTCACATGTGTCAGAATACCTATTATCAAAAGGTCAACAACTAGCAAGTGTTGGCCAAGATGTGGAGAAATAGGAACTCTTCTGCACTGTTGGAATGAGAGCAAAGTGATGCAGTCACTACGGACAACAGTATGGAGATTGTTTAGAAATTTAACATTTATTTTTAGGTATGCAACACTATAATTCTATATCTATATACTCTATTGTGTGCTCACTACCAAAATTCTAAATTCCTTTCATCTTCCCTCTAAGCCCCTTCCTCTCTAGTAACTATCATTCTTCTGTTTTTTTGTTTTTTGTTTTATATCACACCTAAGAGTGAAATCACACAGTTCTTTTCTTGTTCTATCTAGCTTATTCAATTTAGCATAATAATCTCAGGATTCATTCACATAGTTGAAAATGTCAATTTTAAAATTGTTATGACTAATACTTCATTGTATGCATGTGTATATCTACATTTACAACAAGCTTGTATAGAGTCAGAATTAAGAAAGTCATCAATTAAGAGATTTCGTTTATTAAGAAGTTAAGATTTTAAGATACTTATTTATTCCAACTATGATTTTCTTTCTTGGCTTGAGTGTATTCAGTACTAGGGGGGTGATCTATAATATATTCATTTAGACTATGCCATATTCTTACACAACCTCCAAAATAAAATTTGGAAAGTTAAGCATCTGTACTTGCATTTCAGAAATACATGGGAGGCTGTCCTGGCTATTCCTCCCTACAATGACTCCTTTACTCACTGGCCAATACTTGGAATCCCATTCAAGATATATTAATTTAAGACTTTGTTAACCTGCTCAAATTAAAATGAACCTACTAGAAGAAACACATGTAGCCATCAGTAGTCATTTGAATGCTTTTATGAATTGGTTCATCAGATAATATCCTGAAAGCTGAGGTAAGGAGCTGATGAGAGATTAGATGTCTAGAGTGCTGCTAAAAGTAAAGAAGTATGTAGTGCTGAATTCAAAACCTATGAATTTTTAGTTCTATGAGCTTTAACACATGTGTAGACTATTGTTAACCACCACCATAAACAGAATACAGAATAGTTCCAATGCATTAGAGATTTCCCATATGCTGTCCCTAAAAGTTAGTCTCCTTTCCCATCCTTAACCCCTTGGTAACAACTTATTTTGGTTTTTCTCCATATATGTACTTTCACCTTTTCTGAAATGTTGTCTAAATAGAAAACAGTATATAATTTTTTTGAATCTGGTTTCTTTCAGCAACTATGATACATTTGGGATTTTTTCATGCTGTTGCATGTGTTGATTCATTCTTTTTCATTTCTTAATGCTATTTCATTGCACGGATACATCACAGTTTCTTTACTCATTCACTTGTTGAAGGACATGTGGGTTGTTTCCAGTTTTTGATAATTATAAATGGTGCTGATATAAATGTGTATAGACTTTTTCAAACACAGAATTCATTTTGACATTGCTGGGATAAATATAATAAATATGTTTAACATTATAAGAACCTGCTCCACTACTTTCCAGAGTGGCTGTGCCATCTTTCATTTCTACCAGGATATGTGAAAGTTCCAGTTTCTCCACATCCTTGTCAGCACTTGATATTGTCAGTACTTTTTTTTATGTTAACTATTTAAATGGGCTTGTAATGGTAACTCAGTGTGATTTTAGTCGGCATATTCTTAATGACTAATAATGTATATGGAAGTGCTATTTACATTAGCCAAGTGCTGGAAACAGCTTAAATGCCAATCAGTGGATGAGTGGATCAAAAAATTGTGGTACATTTACACAATGTTATACTACACAGCAGAAAGAAAAAAAGAAACTCCTATCTTTTGTGACAGCATATGTGGAACTGGAGAGTATTATGCTTAGTAAAATAAACCAGGTGGCAAAAGACAAATATTATAATACAAGAAACTAATTAACAAAAACATATGAGCAAAATAGAACCAGAGGCATGGAAGAAACTGACAGTGTCCAGAGGGGTGGTGGGAGGAGAAGAAGAGGGGAAAGAAAGGGTAGTCTTGTCAATGAACCAGTATAAATGAACCATGGACATGGACAACAGGGTGGGATTGACTGTGTGATCGGACTTGGTGGGGCAGTGGAGAGCAATGGGAATGGAATTGGGACAACTGTAATAGGACAACAATAAAAGAGGAAATTGGGAAAAAATGTTTAACATATTTTCATGTGCATATTTGCCATCTGTATACCTTCTTTTATATTTAATTTTTAATTTTTAAAAATATTTTATTATTTTTAAACAGAGGGCAAGGGAGAGAAGCAGAGAGGGAGAGAGACATCAATGTATGGGTGCCTTTCACCTGCCTCCAGCTAGGGACCTGGCTGGTGACTTGGCTTGTAACCTGGTTATGTGCCCTGACTGAGAATCAAATCAAAGACCTTTGGGTTCACAGGCTGGTGCCTCATCCATTGTACCACCAGCCAGGGCATGTATTCTTTCTTTGGTTAAATGTCTATTCAACTTATTTTTAAATTAAAATATTTCATTGAAGCCTTGGCTGGTGGCACAGTGAATAAGGTGAATAAGGTGCAAACCCAAAGGTCACTGGTTCAAGACCCAGCCAGGGCACATAACCAGGTTGCAAGCCAGGTCTCCTGCCAGGTCTGTAGCTGGAGGCAGGTGAAAGGCAACCATACAATGATGTCTCTCTCCCTCTCTGCTTCTCTCCCTTCCCCTCGCTCTAAAAATAATAAATAAAATATTTAAAAAAATAAATATTTCATTGACTTTTAAAACATTTGTTCATATTATTATTGACACTATTACAGATGTCTCCATGTTAACCCACTTTGTTGACCTCCACTCAGCCCTCAATCTCCCTTCCCTCTGGCCATCACTGCACTGTTATTTGGGTTTATGGGTTATGTATATATGTTTTGATTAATCCCTTCTCCTTCATTCATTCATTCCTCCTCCTTCCACTCTGACAGCTATCAGTGTATTCCATGCATCCATATCTCTATTTCTATTTTATTCATCATTTTATTTTGTTTTTTAGATCCCACATATAAGTGAGATCATATGGTCTTTGTCTCTCTCTGAGTAGCTTATTTCATTAGCATAATAATCTCTCCAGGTTGATCCACTCTGTCACGAAAGGTAAAAGTTCTACCTATTTTTATAGCTGCATAGTATTTTGTTCAAGTACTTTGTTACATATGTGATTTGTAAATATTTGCTTATTTGCCTTATAATTATTTCATGGAGCAAAGTTTTAAATTTTGATGAATTCCAATTCATTAGTTTTACCCTAGTCCCTTTTCCTTTATTTCTCATTTTTAAATTTTATTGTTGTTCAATTACTGTTATCTCAATTTTCTCCCATTGCTCTCCCCTACTCTGCCCAACCCCCTACTGCTCCTATATTCAATGCCCACCCTGTTGTTCATGTCTATGGGTCCTTTACACTTGTTCCTTGACTAGACCCTTCTCCTTCTTTCCTCTATTATCACCTTTTCCCTCATATTTATTGAATCATGCTTTATGTACCCTATCTATATCATTAACTTTTATATTTCAGGCTAAACCACACACTTGTAAACAAGAGGCAAAATGGAAGAATAAAAAGATTAAGTCAAAATGTTTGGAATTCTACCTCAGTGGAATGTTCTTTCCTTTGATACATAACTAAATTTCCTTGTGTCTCCAATTTTTTGTTCTCTAAATTTTTTTGTACTCCTAAACTGTCTACCTCAGATTTATATTCAAATAGCCTAATTTCATTGCAGACACTATTAAACTCAGTAAATTTGTGTATGTGTAAGGGAAATGCAAGGATAAATCAAGTTCATGTAAGTAAATTAGTGATATGAGATACAAATTATTATTGTTATGAAACAAAATATAAACATAGATTCATTAAGTTTTACTTCTTTTATTTATTTTTTATTAAATTTATTGGGGTTTGCAGCCAGTGCCTATCCTCTGAGCCACACCAGCCAGGGCTTCTATGTCTTTTCTTATCATCTTTGTTTTAATGTCTATTTTGTCAGATATAAGTATTACTACCCTAGCTTTTTTCAATTCCATTTGCATGATGTATCCTTTTTATCCCTTTACTATTGATCTGTGTGTATCTTGCATTCTGAACTGTCTCATTACAGTATATATATATATATATATATATATATATATATATATACATTTATATATATATTCACTGTATGAATGGAGGAGAAAACTATATAGATAGATGGAGAGATAGATAAATAGATATAAAGAGTTTTCTTATTCATTCAGCTACCCTATGTCTTTTGTTTAGAGAGTTTAAGCCATTTACATTTAAAGTGATTGTTGATAGGTACATATTTATTGCCATTTTTAAAATTCTCTCTTCTCCTTTCTTCCTCTTCCTTCTTCTTTCCCAACACCATTCCTTCCCCTCCTCCTCCTCCACTTCCTCCTCCTCCACTTCCTCCTCCTCCACTTCCTCCTCCTCCTCCTCCTCCTCCTCCTCCTCCTCATCCTCCTCCTCCTCCTCCTCCTCCTCCTTCTCCACTTCTCCTTCCTCTTCTTCTTCTTCTTCTTCTTCTTTTCTTCTTCAGGAAACACTTTAACATTTTTTTGTAATACTACTTTGGTGGTAAACATATCCTTTAGCTTGTTCCTATCTTGAAGATACTCATTTCTTATTCAATTTTAAATTATAGCCTTACTGGGAAAAATAATTCTGGGTGCTGGTCCATGCTTTTCATCAATTTGAATATTTCACACCTATACTTTCTGGCCTGAAATGTATCTGTTGAAAAATCAGCTGATAGCCTCATGGGAGCTTCCTGGTAAGTAACTAACATTGTTTTGTGGTTTTTAAGATTCTATTTTTTTCCTTAAACTTTTCCATTTTAATTATGATATGTCTTGGTGTGGGCCTCTTTCAATTCATCTTGATTGAGATGCTTTGCACTCCCTGAACTTGTATGTATTTTCCTTCATCAGTTTAGGCCATTTTTTGGTCATTATTTCTTCAAATAGGATATTGATCAGTTGCACTCTCTCTTATCCTTCTGGTACCATTTGATGCAGACATTGTTACATTTCATATTTTCCCAAATGAATCATAAACTATTATTATTAATTTTTTTAATGTTCTGATTAGGTTATTTTTCCTACCTTATCTTCCAAATTACTGATTCAGTCCTCTGCTTCATCCAACCTACTGTTTATTCCTTTCAGTGTATTCTACATCTCAGATATTGTATTCTTAATTTCCAACTATTTTTTTTATGATTTATGTTTTTTAATGTTGATCATTCTTATAACATTTACTTTGAATTCTATTTCTTATAAATTGCTTGCTTCAATTTCATTTAGCTCCTTATCTGGAGATTTATCCTGTTCTTTCATTTGGGGTCTGTTTTGTTATTTTCCCATTTTGGTTGCCTCTTTTTCTTTGTTTCTATGTATTAGAGAGATCTGCTGTGATTCCCAGTTTTTGTGGGGTAGCCTTATATAATAGGTGTCCTGTAGGGTCTAGTGGTGCAGGCTCCTTGATCATCTGAGCTTGGAGACCCAGGAGTGTTCCTTGTGTAGACTTTATGGGTCCTTCTGTCATAATTGAGTCTTGATTATTATTGGCTTATTCATGTGTGGGATTGAATCTTAGGCTGGCTGGCTGTGAAGCTCAACCCTATTACAGCATTTGAACTGCTTTGCTGGTTTTGACCACATGAAGCAGTATTTGCTTTAGCATGATTTTGTGCCTTCTGAGATCTCAATTTGTATATGCTATTCTTGAAGCTTATTGGAACCTTCTACAATCTTGTATGAAGCTGCATATTGGGTGTTTTGGTTCTGGGACTCCGGTGCAGGTGAATGTCAGGCATTGACCATCAGTGGACGATTGGATAAAAAAAAAAAAAATATTGGTACATTTACACAGTGGAATACTACACAGCAGAAAGAATGAAGGAACTACTGCCCTTTGCAACAACATGGATAGAACTGGAAAGTATTAATCTTAGTGAAATAAGCCAGTCAGTGAAAGACAAATATCACATGATATCATCCATTACAGGAAAATAATGAACAAAACAAACAAGCAAAACAGAACCGGATACATGAATACAGTGAACAGTCCTTTAGTGGGCAGGGGGAAAGGGAGTGGTGGGAGGGGGAGGAGGAGGCAAAGATGGAGAGCAGTTTAGTCAAGAACCTATTATGGAGGAGGGAAGATGGCGACAGAGTAGAGAGCAGTGCTGATGGTGTTCTCAAGTACCAAAGCAGCTAGAGGACAGGATAAGGAGCGTGAGACGTCTTCAGGACCCTAGGGATTGGAACGGACAGCATCTGGACACAGGGGAGCAGAGCCCAGAGGCAGAGGAGGCCAGCGGGACAGTAGGTGAGGCGTTCCCGACCGA
>PVIW01013898.1:0-25502 GCA_004026585.1 Noctilio leporinus | reverse complement strand
ATTTCTTCTTGATGGATTGTTCCCTTAAGTATTATGAAATGTCCATCTTTGTCCCTTTTTATGGCCTTCATTGTAAAATCTATTTTATCTGAAATCAGTATTGCTACTCCAGCTTTTTTTTCATGTCCATTTGCTTGATATATAGTTTTCCATCCCTTCACTCTCAATCTGTGTCGATCTTTTGTTCTGAGGTGGGTCTTTTGAAGACAGCATATATGTGGTTCATGTTGTCTTATCCATTCGGCTACCCTATGTCTTTTGATTGGTGCAATTAATCCAGTTACATTTAAGGTTATTATTGATTGATACTTATTCATTGTCATTTTATCCCTTTGTGTCTGTATTCCTCTTTGGCTTTCTCTGTTTCTTCATTTTATTTGTTTACTTATTTTTAGAGCAGACCCTTTAGCATTTCTTGCAATGCTGGTTTGGTAGAGATGTATTCTTTTAGTCTTTTTTTGTCTGGGAAGCTCCTTATTTCTCCTTCTACCTTGAATGAGAGCCTTGCTGGGTAGAGTATTCTTGGTTGTAGGCCTTTGTTTACCATGACTTGAAATACTTTTTGCCATTCCCTTCTGGCTTGAATTGTTTCTGTTGAATAATCATTTGATAGCCTTATTGGAGCCCCTTTGTATGTTAGTTGTCTTTTCTCTCTTGATGCTTTTAGGATTCTCTCTTTGTCTTTGAAGTTAGCCATTTTAATAATAATGTGCCTTGGTGTTGTTCTGTTTGGGTTGATCCTCATTGGGACCCGCTGTGCTTCTTGAACTGGATTCATGTTTTCACTCATCATGTTAGGGAAATTTTCTATCATGACTTTTTTGAACAGGTTTTCCATTCCTTGTTTCTCTTCTCCTTCTGGTATCCCTATGATACGGGTGTTGTTATGTTTCATGTTGTCCTGCAGCTCTCTTAACCCCTCTTCAGTCTTATTCAGCCTTTTTTGATTCTCTTGTACTGTCTTGGAGTATTTGTCTACATTATCCTCCAACTTGCTGACCCGGTCCTCTGCTTCCTCTAGCCTACTGTATATTCCTTCTACTGTATTCTTCAATTCAGAAATTGTATTCTTCATTTCCTCCTGCCACTTATTGATAGTTTCCATGTCCTTTTTCATACTGTTGTAGTTCTCAGTAAGTTCCTTATAACTTCCCTGGAGTTCTTTGTAATTTTCCTGGAGTTCTTTGTAGTTCTCCTGGAGTTGTTTACAGTTTTCTTTGATGTGGCTGAGCTCACTGAGCTTCTCTATCATCATTCTTTTGAATTCCTTATCTGATATTCCAGGTGCCTCTGTTTCATTTTGTGTTCTTTCTGGGGATTCTTCCTTTCCTTTTGGTGATGGACTGTTTCTTTTTTCCCCCATTTTAGGTGTCTGTTCTTGCTTGCTCTTTATTTATTTATTTATTTTTGTTCTTTCCTTGGGTTAACCTGCTTTGCTTCCTTGCTTTAGTTCAGCACCCTTCTGTGATAGGAGATTTGTGGAGTTCAATGTTGCCATCTCCCAGATTTTCTCCACTTGCTGTTCTTGGTGTGTCCTTTATTTGGGCTGTCTGGTTGTATTCTGGGCCTGCGGGCTTTTAGCAGAAACAAAAACAAAAAACATAAAACAAAAACAAAAACAAACAAACAAAAAACAAAAACAAAAACAAAATACCAAACTAAAACAAACCAAAGAAAATAAAAAATTGCAAAAGGAAAAAATAAATAAAAATGATAATAATAAGAAGAAAGTGTTTAGATGGCTGTTCACCCTTAATAATCCCTGACTCGTCCAGATGGAGCCTGGACCTGAGGTCTTTTAGCAGAGGGGGAAAAAAAAAAAGAAATAAAGAAATGGAGAAAGTCACAAGAGAAAGAGAAATCAATATTAATAAAGAAAAGGTTTAGGTTTCTGTTCACCCTTTATGGTCTCTGTTTTGTCCAGGTGGAGCTAGGACCACTGGGTTTTATCAGGGAGAAAAGAAAGGAGAAAGAAGGAAAGAAAGAAAGAAAAAAAAAGGATGGGGAGAGAAAGTCACAAGACAAAGAGAAATCAATATTAATAAAGAAAGGTTTTAGCTGTGTGTTCCCCCTTTATGATTTCTGATTGATCCAGATGGAGCCAGAACCTGTGGGCTTTACCAGGAAGAAAAGGAAAAGAAAAATAAAATAAAAAATAAAAAAAAAAGAGGAAGAAAGAAAAGAATAAAGAAAGTGTTTAGAAAGGCTGGGGAAGGGAGGAATACTTAGATTGAGGACTGGGAATGCGTTATAGCCACAGAGTGAATAGACTTTAATTCAAGAGTAGGGGAGGGTCTTGGGTATTTAGGTGGATTGAGGTATGGGGGGGATTAAGAATATGTGAGGAGTAACTTTTGCAAAGGATATGTTAGGGCTTAATATTTCATATTGCTCTCGGGATAATTCAGGTGCTTGAGATTGGCAGCAGTCCCTTTCCTGAGGCTGCCTCTTTTTCTTGGTCGGGACTTTACAGTCTATAGTCTATATTCTAGCCGGTCTTGGCGGGTGATAGGGCCTCTGATTATCACAGTAAGGCTGATTCTGAGTGTCTGCCCCCAGGTAGGCTGGGCCTTCTGCAGCCTGGCTGGGTTTTAGGGCTGCTGGTGTTCTGGAGCCCGCAGGGAGCCCCCTCCCACTCCTGGAGGAGGTTCCTGCCCAGGACGCACCCCCAGCACTTCTGCAGGGCAGCCCGCAACTTTGCTGGTGCACTTCCCGCTCCCCCCGCTCCGGCTTCCCACAGGACTCTTCTCCTCCGCCTCTAGCCCCGTGCGGAGCCTCCTCTCCCTGTTACCAGGGTGAGTCTCTCACACAGTCCCTCACCTGCAAGAGTTCAATTCTGCGTTCCCTACGGCGTTTGCCCTCGCTGCCTGCACTTCACTGTTGAGACTTCCAGTCACCAGGGAGCCTGGAACTGGCCCCAGTCAAACGCGTCCCTCTGGGCAGAGCCTCCCCTGCCCAGAGCCGACCTCGGCCTGCCGGCCGGTCAGTAGGTAACACCTCACCTACTGTCCTACTGGCCTCCTCTGCCTCTGGGCTGTGCTCCCCTGTGTCCAGATGCTGCCCGTTCCAATTCCTAGGGTCCTGAAGATGTCTCACACTCCCTATCCTGTCCTCTAGCTGCTTTGGTACTCGAGAACACCATCAGCACTGCTCTCTACTCTGTCGCCATCTTTAAACTCTGATTTCAATTTTCTTGAATTTGTGGAGGCTTGTTTTGTGTCCTACCATGTGATCTATCTTAGAGAATGTTCCATGTGCATTAGAAAAGAATGTGTATTTCACTACTTTGGGGTGAAAAGTTCTGTATATGTCAGGTAAGTCCATATCCTCTAGAGTGTTGTCCAATGCTATAATATCCTTGCTGTTTTTCTGTTTGGAAGATCTGTCCATTGTTGATAATGGGGTATTGAAATCCCCTATTATTAGTGTGTTGCTGTCTATATTTTTCTTGAAGTCCTCCAAGATTTTCCTTATATATTTGGGTGCTCCTATGTTGGGTGCATATATATTTATGAGGGTTATGTTTTCTTGGTGGATTGTTCCCTTAAGTATTATGAAGTGCTCTTCTTTGTCTCTCTCTCTCTCTCTTTTTTTCTAAACTGATATTTTAAAAGCAGAAAACTTTCTGTCTTTGCTATATTTCTTTTTTTTTTATTTAATTTTATTTTTGTTGTATTACATACATCCCCTTTTTTCTCCCCTCTGTCCTCTTGTCTCTTTTTATGTTCTTTATTGTGAAGTCTATTTTGTCTGATATAAGTATTGCTACCCCAGCCTTTTTTTCATGTCCATTTTCTTGAAATATATTTTTCCATGCCTTCACTTTCAGTCTGTGTTGATCTTTTGTTTTGAGGTGGGTCTCTTGTAGACAGCATATATGTGGGTCTTGTTTTCTTATCTATTCAACTACCCTATGCAGTTAATCCATTTATATTTAAGGTTATTATTGAAAGGTATTTCTTCATTGACATCCCCCCTGCCCCGCCCTTTATTCCTGTATTCATCTCTGTCTCTCTTTGTTTCTTCATCATTTTAAAGCAGGCCTTTTTAGCATCTCTTGCAGTGCTGGTTTGGCAGAGGTGTATTCTTTTAGCCTTCTTTTGTCTGGGAAATTCCTTATTTCACCTTCCATTTTGAATGAGAGCCTTGCTGGGTAGAGTATTTTTGGTTGCAGGCCTTTGTTTTTCATCCCTTGGAGTATATTTTGCTATTCCCTTCTGGCTTGTATTGTTTCTGCTGAGAAATCATTTGATAACTTAATCAGAGCTCCCTTGTATGTTATTTGCTGTTTCTCTCTTGATGCTTTTAGGATTCTCTCTTTGTCTCTGAAGTTTGCCATTTTAATTATGATGTGTCTTGGAGTAGGCCTGTTTGGGTTCATCTTCATTTGGACCCTCTGTGCTTCCTGGACTTGAGTGACCTTTTCTCTCATCATTTTAGGGAAGTTTTCTGTCATTACTTTTTCAAACAAGTTTTCTATCCCTTGCTTTTCTTCTTCTTCTGGTATCCCTATGATACGATTATTGTTGCGTTTCATGTTGTCCTATATCTCTCTTAAAACCTCTTCATTCTTTTTCATTCTTTTTTCATTTTGTTGCAATATCTATCCCCCCACCCCACCCCCCTTGCTGTCCTCCAGTTTGCTGATCCGGTCCTCTGCTTCATCTAACCTGCTTTGAATTCCTTCTATTGTGTTCTTCAGTTCTGAGATTGTGTTCTTCATTTCCTCCTGGTTCTTACTGATAGCTTCTATGTCTTTTTTAATGCTGGTGTAATTTTCCATAATTTCCTTGTAGTTGCCCTGAAGTTCTTTGTAGTTTTCTTTGAGTTCAGTTAATTCATTAAGCCTTCTTATAATTATTTCTTTGAATTCCATGTCTGATAGCTTGCTAGTTTCTATTTCAATTCTCAGTTTTTCTGATGATTCATCCTTTTGGTGATGGACTGATTCTTTCCCCCCCACATTTTGGGTGTCTGTTATTGCTAGCTTTTGTCTTGGATTAATCTGCTTTGATTCCCTGCCTTCTTGGAGTGTCCTTCTGTGTTAAGAGATTTGTGGAGTTCAGTGTTGCAGTCTCCTAGATTTCCTCAACTTGTTGCTCTTGGGGTGCCCTTTATGTCATTAACTTGGGCTGTCTGGTTGTATTTTGGATGTTTTCGCTGCCTTTAATGGGCCCCTGGTTCTGTGGGGAACCCTGCAGCGACAGCACCGGCAATGGCTAGCCCTTTCCCTCCAGATCTTTGAGGAGGTTTTTGTTGACTGCAAGGGGCACAGTTGCACCAGCAGCAAGTTCCTGGGAGTGCAGTTTCGAGTTTTTGTGGCAGCCTGTGTGAAGGTGTGGGTGTGCAGGGTTGGGCCTCCCTTCTCACTGGGGCTCTGAGCTGCCCTCTCCCCGGTGGTGCAGCAGCACAATTTGCAGCCCTCTAGTAACCCCAGCCAGTGCATTTCCCCGCTCCCCAGCTCCTGCTCTCTGTGAGTCTCTCCTCCTCCACCTCTGGCCCCAAGAGGCGCTTCCTCTCTCTCAGTCTTAGGAGCTCGGCTCTCACACAGTCCCTCCCCTGCAGGAGTTCAATTCCTCAATCCCTCCAGAGTTTGCACTCACTGTACACACTTCACTGCTCAGATTTCTATTCAGTGGGGAGCCTTAAACTGTCTTCAGTTAGAGTCTCCCCTCTGGACAGAGCTGCCACTGCCTAGAGCCGATATAGGCCCAACAGCCAGCTGGTTGGGAATTGTCTCACCTCAGTTGTAATTTTGATGTGGTTGTGCGAAAAGGCAAGCCATGTCTGCCTGCAACATTATCTTGACAGGAAGTCCTAACATTTTTCTTAATTTTAACACACTGAATTTGTTTACAATATTCATAGTGTTTCTTTTTAGAACCAAAATACTGATTAGAGACATAAACTCACTCTTGAATCTAAAAAGTTAAAGTTGTTATCTTCTCTTTTCAAGGAAATAATGGAAACCCAAGGCCATAGATGTCTATGAGGAATTTCCACAACAGGACCTGACCCGAATGCCAGTCATTCTCTTACAGCTAGTGTTCATATTTTATGCCTCAGTGTTAAGACAGTAAGAGTCATAATCTACTTTCCTTACAAGACTCAATGCTACCTTAGGGAAAATAATGGATAACTTCAATTTTTAAAAGAAGATTCTTAGAGTTTTAAACTGGTAAGGAACCAAACATAAATCTAATTAGTCTTTGCATAATTAATTTCATTTTTTACCTTGAGTTTATACTTTATTAGTTGGTTAGCTATCCCCTTCAAAATTCATCCATAATTTTAACAAGTTCTCCATTTTCTGTTTTACAACCCCTCACCTCTAATAAATCAGAACCATTTAAGAAACTCAGGCTTAGGAACTAAATGTTAAAATTGTTGTCTGAGAAAAATCAGCTAGCTCTTAAGTGAATAGTTCCTCCTGGATGGCTTCCAGAAAGAAATAGTTTGAAGAGGTAACAGAATGCTGAAAATGCCCACCAGTAATAACAAATATTTTAATGAGCAAGTAATAACAAAATTAAACTGTGCTGTTAAAAGCTTTGCATATATGATTCATTCAACAAGTATCTATTGAGTGCTTACACTATTCCATGCATTGGGGATAAAGTATTGGTCAAAACAGAAAACATCTGTGACCTCATGGAATGTAGATTCTAGATAGTGAGGACAGACAATAAAGAAAATAAGTAATCCTAAAAAAAAAAAGAAAAAAAGAAAGATCCCAAATAACCAAAGCAATTTTGATAAAGAAAAGTAAATCACACTCCCTGATTTCAAACTATACGACAAATTTATAGTAATCAAAACAGTATAGTATTGGTATAAAAACAGACATGCTGACAAGAGGAACAGAATAAAGAACCCCTAAAGAAACCTGCATGTACATGGACAATTAATTTATGACAAAGGAGAAAAGAACATACAATGTAGAGACAGCCTCTTCAATAAATGGTGTTGAGAAAACTGGGCAGTCACATGCAGAAAAAAGAAACTACATCAATATCTTACAGCATACATAAAAGTTAACTCAAAATTGATTAAAGACTTGAATGTAAGACTTGAATTCATAAAATTCCTTGATAGAAAATATATATATAATCTCTTTGACATTGAATATCACTAATCTCATTGTGTTGCTATATATAAAAAATAAAATGTTAGCTACTAAATTAATTTAAAACTTTTTAGCAGTCACATTTAAAAAGTAAAAAGAAAAACAGGTAAAATTAATTTTAATAATATATTTAAGACAACATCAAAAAAAAAGATTTCAGCTTGAAATCAATAAATCAATTACTAATGAGATATGCATTTTCTCATACTAGGTCTTTGGAATCTGGTGTGTATTTTACACCTATAGGACATCTAAATTCAGACAAACCACATTCAAGTGCTTAATTTCCTCATGCAGCCAGGGACTACTGTAGAGGACAGCACAGCTCTACATACCATATTGTGAGCTTATCTAATTCATCTGTGTCTACAACAACCAGCCCATGTTCAGGACAGAAGAGAGAGTCAATAAATGTTTGATGATTGACTGGTACACATGAATGAGAACAACTACAAATATGTTCCCTCCTACCTGGAAAAGCTAGTTCTGTCTGAAGCATGAAATAGAAAATTCCTGAACTGTTAATAAAATGATGATCTTGTCAAATGAGAACACAGTCTAACAATGTACAATGTCAGATTTTGGGGATATGATCAACAAGGCAACATGTGTTAACAATAATAACCATGGGCAAGATATGCAGGCAGTTCACAGAAACAAATGTCTTATAGATATTTTGGGAAATATTTGTCTGTACTACTATTTACAGAAATGAAAGCAGAATAATGTATTGTTCTTGCCCATGTAATTGGCAAGGATTTAAAAAATTATGTCTTGATGTTGGCTAGAATCTGCAGGAGGAAGTATAGAACTTTATAGAGGTAATTTGAGAAAATATATCCAAAACCTTAAAAATGTGCATATCACCACATCCAACATTCTACCCTTACCCTACAATCCCTGGAAGTATGCACATAGAGACATTCTGCTTCTAGGACTTTATCCTACAGAAATAATCACAGAGATGCGCCCAAATATTCATAGCATGAATGTTTGTGAGGGAGGAAAAAATGTCTATTCAATAATAGGATTAATTAATAGTACATGCATATATGATAAAGACTTATGCAACCAACAAATATTCATATTTTGAGAGCAGATTTAATGACATTGGAAAACATTAAGTAAAAAGTAGATTTTGGAGAAAAAGTACAATGTGGTTCCAATTTTATGTAAAAAGTTTATATGCTTAATAAAATTCTAAAAGACTACCAGTCTGTTAATATTATCTTTGGATAATGATGCTAAAAATGAGTTTTATTTCCCCCCTTTGTTTTTTTCTGTATTTTTAACTTCCTACAATGTACGTTACTTTTGCATTAGGAAAAAAATGCAGTAAATATTGCTTTTGAAAGAAGAACAGGTAATTGGGCAACTTTTTAACTTCATGCCTTTCATCAGTTATTCCTGAGGACAAGCAGGATAGCATTGCTATTCCCATACTTTTCTGATAATGAGCAGGGTGTGGCAACTCATTGCCCAATATTATGGTAGAATTTTAGACATCACTGGTTAAGAAACTAACATTGCAAGAAGCCTTTGGACATCATTGGTTAAACTTAAGTTGGGTTCAGCGGAAGATGGAAATATGACTGTTTTTTCATCATCAAAGACTTTATTATTGTTAGAGAGAGGGGAAGGGAAAGAGGCAGAGAGGGAGAGTAACATCAACGTATGGTTGCCTTTCACCTGCCTCCAGCTACAGACCCAGCTGGAGATCTGGCTTGCAACCTGGTTATGGTGCCCTGGCTGGGAACTGAACCAGGGACCTTTGGGTTCGCAGGCCAGCACCTTATCCACTGTGCCACCAGCCAGGGCAGAAGTATGGCGGTTTTATAATGTGACTTACTGATAGTAAAGGGGATGCCTCAACTTTGGTTTTCTGTTGGAGTTTGCTTTTCCTTAGGACTGTAATTCTTTTTCAGATGTGGACAAGGATGAACATTTAAAGGATGACATGGAAGTCTGAGGCTGCAGTTACAGGCCTTCCTTTAATACTCAGTCCTTTTTTTTTTTTTTTTAATTTTATTGTTGTTGTGTTACATCCATCCCCTTTTTGCTCCCCTCTGTCCCCCTCCCCACCCACCCATTCCCCCCAGAGTCAATCCCACCTGTTGTCCATGTCCATGGTAATACTCAGTCCTTTACTCTGGAAAGAATTTATTAAAATAATAACAATAATATTATTTTCCTTTGTTTTTGTAGGGGCCACAATAGTATCTTGAAGTCTATTTTTTAAATATAAAAAAGTAAAAATAATACTGGAATAAGTAAATTCATAGTTTACATTCATAGAGTAGCTCATAACATGACATTTAGGATCATTGCCAATTTAATTTTATTAGAAAGCAATGTTATAAAAACTTATTATCTGTGACAGTTATAGTTATTTCTTTAGTCTTCGTTTTATGTATTTTTAGTTTTAATCATGTGTACATTAAAAAATCTACATTTTTATTATAATACTTCACATTGTGAATTTTTATGTGTTGTTTAATGACATTAACAACTTTTAATTATTGAACCTAACGCCAAGTCTGGCAAGTACTCAATGCTATCTCACTCACTGATGGATGACAAATCACAAATATTTATTGAGTACCTACAGTGTTGATGTATTGGGGCTATTTTATTAAGACAAAATCCCAGTTAAACAAAATCTTCACCTTTAGCTGGAGACATTTTTAAATCCACAAGAAGTGTACTATTATTAGCTTTGCAACAGAGATATCAGATAACTGGCCCAAGATCATCCCAGTGGCAGGTGTTGAAGCAGAGATTCCAGCCCAGGCAACGTTTTCAGGATTTGCAACTCCTCCACTGGTACCAACAAAGTGCTCTGGCAGTTTAGGGGACAGGTCAATCAGAGCCTGAATAGTTGTGTCAGTTTACTTGTTGCTATAACAAATTATTACAAATTTAGTGGCTTGACACAAATTTATGATCTTAAAATTCTACAGGTCAGAAATCCAAATTCATTTCCCTGGGCTAGTAAAGGTGTCAGCAGGGCTGGTTCTCTAGAGGCTCTGGGGGGAAGAGTGTGTACCTTTTTCAGCTTCTATAGGCCACCTACATTCTTGGCTCGTGACCCCTCCCTTCTATCACTCTAACTTCCTGCTTCCATTGTCACATCTACTCGTGACTTTGATCTTCTTGTTTTTTTTTTTAATTTTATTGTTGTTGTATTATATCCATCCCCTTTTTGCTCCCCTCTGCCCCCTCCTCACCCACCCATTCTCCCCAGAGTCAATCCCACCTGTTGTCCATGTCCATGGTTCCTTTATACTAGGTTCTTGTCTAAGCTGCTCCCCTTCTTGTCTCTTTTTATAAAGACCCTTGTGATTACTTCGTACCCACCTGGATAAACCATGCTACTCTCCCCATCTCAAGTTCTTGTCAATCCTAGCTGCAAAGTGCTTTTACCATATAAGGTAATATATTTACTGGTTCTAGGGTTAAAACACGGACATCTTTGGAGAGTTTTATTCAGCCTGCCACTATTGGGGACACTATAAGGGCTAAAACTTGTGCTGCTTTAGGACAAAAAAATAGAACAGTGAATTCCATTGTTGTCTTCTTAGTGCCAGGATCAATCCTAGGGCTCTGTATTAAGCCTGATAGGGCTGCCAGAACAAAATACCAGACTGGGTGGCTTAATCAACATTAAGTTTATTTTCTCACAGTTCTGGAGACTGGAAGTCTAAGAGCAAGGTGTTAGCAGGTTTGGTTCCTTGAGGCTTCTCTTCTGAGCTTGTAGATGGCCATCTTCTCCCTGTATGTTCCTGGTGATCTTAGTGTGTGCATGTGTCTTGTGTCTCTTGTGTTTAATTTCCTCTTGTAAGAACACCAGTCATAATGGATTAGGGCTCACCCTAATGACCTCATTTTAATTTATTAACCGCCTTAAAGACCTTATTGCCAAATACGGTTACATTCTAAATTACTCAGGGATTAGGACTTCAATATACATTTGGGGCAATACAATTCACCCTATAACACCTATAACATGCTTTAACATGTCAGCTCCATTTAATCCTCACACAGCCCGTGTTCAGCAGATGAGAACGTGGTGACTGAGGGTGGTTAGTCACTTGCCTGAGGTCTCCCAGCTGGCAAGTGTTAGCAGGATAATTCATACGTAGGCCCGTCTGCTCCAAAGACCAGGCTCTCAGCATCTTTCCTAACAGCTGCTAGGAGTTGTTATGACAGAGAAGGGTGGATGAGTGTGGCCAAGGACAGAGCAGGGACCAACACGAGGGAAAGAGTATATATCGATTTGGAGGAAATAGTAGGATGCAGCCTGACTCTGGAGGCCTTTACAATTTGGAAGAGGCATAGAATACAGCAAAGAAAACTGGGAAAAGGGGGACTTGTGGTCAAGATGGGAGCATAGGTAAACATGGCTTGCCTCCTTGCATAACCACAGCAAAATTACAACTAAAATATTGAACCATCACTCAAGAACTGTCAGAAAGTGAGTTGAATGGAAGACTATGGAATTAACGAAACCACATCCTTTTGGACTGGTAGGAGAGGGCACAGATATGGAACTAGCTGGTCCCACATCCATATATCATGGATAAAAATCCAGGAGGGATATCTTGAGTGAAAGGAATCCTAGTCCCACACCAGGCCCCCCCAGCCCAGGGTTCCAGTGCCAGGAAGGTAAATCCTCCTAACTTCTGGTTGCAAAAATCAGTGGGGATTGGGTCAGTGGAAGAAACTTCTGGAGTCCCAAGCAGTTCCTCTTAGATTCCACACATGGACCCACCTCCTCAGATTCACTCCCTCTACTCCCTCTGAGCTCCAGCACCAGTGTGTCAGCTTGAAAGACACCATTGGCATAGAGGAACTGAAGGGTCTGGCATTAAGGCGAGAGCTGGAGGACAGTTTTCTCTAACAGAAAGGCAAACACAGGCCATTATCCCTTTTCTGAGGCCTCCATCTACACAGCTAGAGTTGGCAGGCAGGTACCATACCCAAGACTCAGCGTCAACCTGGCTAACACTGTTTACCCTGCACTGGAAATCCCCTAAGAGGACTCCATCCAACCCTATTTATGGGCCCATCCAAACTGTTAACTCTAACTTTTCCATATAAATGGCTGGTCTTAGCTCAGGCTTCACAGCTTCCTAAATCCTCTCAAACAACAGCTGGCATCAGCGAGCCCCAGGCCCAGCACTAGAAGCCAGCCTAGATTCACAGCTTGGCTTTGCCTGGGAATCTCCAAGCCCAGCACAAGTTGCAGCCAGCTCAGACTGTTTTATAGCTTATGCATGGTGGCCCCAGGAAGAACACAGGTGGGGGCTGAATTTGACCTGCTCCGCTCAGGAAACACCAAGACCAGTGCACTCAGTGGACAGCTAGAAACCACATCAGTGCACTGCCAACCTGTACACGCACAGCTGATCCTCCATGCTGGGCGGAGGTTGGTGGTCACTGATCACAGCCAGTCCTTGCAGCTGACTGTCCTGGATAAATACCTCCTACTGATCTGCCAACAGCTACCAAGACTCAAATACAAGAGGGCAGTATACTCAGCACACATGAAGGGCAATCTCCAGTACTCATCTTGGATGATAGTGAAGGCTGTACCACTGGACTGTATAGGATACCTACTACATTAGGCCATATTACCAAGACAGAGAGTCAAAGCAGCTCTACCCAATACACAGAAACAAACATAGGGAGGCTGCAAAGATGAGGAGACAAAGAAACATGGCACAAATGAAAAAACAGATCAAAACTCCAGGAAAAGGTCTAAACAAAATGGAGATAAGCAATGTATCAGACGAAATGTTCAAAACACTGGTTATAAGGATGCTGAAGGAACTTAGTGAGAATCTCAACAGCAAAAAAGTTTTTTTTTTTTGTATCCTAATTTTTGATTAGGATACACTAATCAAAATAAAGAACAATTTACAGTAGAGTAAAAGAAGCCAAGAATTATATCAATGATTTGAAACACAAGGAAGCAAAAAACAACCTACCAGGACAATAAGAAAATACTAAAAAATGAGGATAGAAAAGCATCCTCTTGGATGACTTCAAGAGGTCTAACATTTGCATCATAAGGTTACCAGAAGAGAAAAAGCAAGAAATTGTAAATCTATTTGAAAAAAATAATGAAAGATAACTCCCCTAAATTTTGTGAAGGAAATAGATAGGCAAGTCCAGGAAACAGAGTCCCAAACAAGATGGTTAGAAAGAGGCCCATTTCAAGACACATCATAATTAAAATGCCAAAGGCTAAAGATAAAGAGGAATCTTAAAAGCAGCAAGAGAAAAGCAGCTAGTTACTTACAGGAGAGTTCTCATTAGACTGTTAGTTGATTTCTCAAAAGTAACTGCAAGGTAGAAGGTGATTGGCAGGAAATATTCAGAGTCATGAAAGTTGGGGACCTATAGCCAAGACTGCTCTATGCAGCAAAGATATAATTTAGAACTGAAGGGCAGATAAAGTGCTCCCCAGGCAAGAAAAAAATTAAAGGAGTTTATCATCACTAAACCATTATTATGTGAAATTTGAAGGGATTTACTTAAGATCAAAAGTATGAATAATAAAATGGCAATAAATACATATGAACAATTGAATCCAAAAAACAAATCAAGCACATAAGAACAGAGACAGAATCTTGCATACAGTGTTTTGATGGTTGCCAGATCTTCAGGGGGTGTGGGGAAATGGGTGAAGAAGTAAGGGTGTTAAAAAGTACAAATAGGTAGGTACAGAATAGCTATGGGGATGTAGAGTACAGTATAGGAAATGGAGTAGCTAAATAACTTGTACGCATGACCCACAGACATGAACAACTAAGTGGGGAATTGCCTGAGGGAATGAGGGGTGCAGGGTAGAGGGGGGCAAATGGAGAAAACTTGGGACAACCATAATAGCATAATCAGGACATAATTTAAAAAACAAAACTGGGATGAAGAAAGGCCTTGTTTGTCATAATTTTCAGACTCCAGATTTTCTCTGGCTCCCACCAGACCTCCACCCCTACCATAAACTGAGCTTGCTACTCAGTTTACCATCTCAAGATGACACTGCTGTTCTGACCAGTGTGGCTCGGTGGATGGCAAGTCAGCCTGTGAGCCAAAGGGTCACTGCTTCAATTCCCAGTCAGGGCACATGCCTGGACGGCAGGCCAGGTCCCCACTTGGGGAGGTACATGAGAGGCAACCATGCACAGATGTTTCTCTCCCTTTTTTCCTCCCTTCCTCTCTAAGAATAAAAAATAAAAAATCTTAAAACTAACTCTGCAGCAGAAAACTAGGGTTAGGGCGCTCTTCATTGAATTAATTTTCCAAGAGAAGACTGGTGATTTCACTTACCTGAAGTTAGAATACCCCTCATAGCTATGTAGTTAGGCAACTTTGATAGCAGATTGATGATGTTTGCACTTCTTTGAAACATTAAATTGCCTTAAGTCCATGATTTTAGAGGCTAATGACATATTTCATCTCTCCCCGACCCCATCTGTCCCTTACCCTTTATATTACTTTTTTAGCTTTTCTACCTGGGAGGAGAAATAAAAAAGAACTAAAATAAATTTAAGCAGCTTTTTGACACCAAGCTATGACATAAAAAAAAGTTGTTATTTTTTAAGATTTTATTCATTGTTTTTAGAGAAGGACCAGGAGGGAGGAAGAAAGGGAGAGAAACATCAATGTATGGTTACCTTTCACCTGCCTGCAGCTACGGACTTGGCCGGAGACTGGCTTGCAACCTGGTTACGTACCCTGACTAGGAACTAAACTAGCAACCTTTGGGTTTGAGACATTTTTAAACTATATTCTCCAGTCTCCATTTATCATAAATGCTGCAGGAGTTTAATGAATTCTAAGATTTGGTCCATATTAACTTTCATCAACTAACTTAGGAAAAGGAAATAAAATTAAAACATTGCATTTTATCTTCTTTAATTGGAATCAGTTCTAATGGGCTAACATTTTAAAATATAGGGTGACCATACATTGATGTTTCTCTCTCTCTCTCTCTGGAAGTAATAAAATCTTAAAAAAAAAAAAAAAGAAGAAGAAAAGGTAAAATATAGGGTGACCTGAAAATTACATATTTTGGCAAATTCTGTAGCCAGCCCTCAATAGAATCTTTGCCCATTTAGACACTGGAGATTCTTTCCAGTTGGAAAAGGGATTCTGCCTAAGCCTTCCTCCTTTTACCATGTAGCAGGCCTCTTTGTGTTAACCAGATACCCTTTGGCCTGCTCCTTTGCCATTTATCTTGCCCAACATTCTTCCAGAATTGAAAGCTGGAAAAAAGCACTTAGAGGTCAATATTTTTGTGATACGAGATATGGTATATTTTAAAGAGTTATAACTCTTTTCTGAGCTCAATTTTTTCTTGATTCTCACTTCTTTTGTTGACGGTATCCCTTCTGCTTAAACTCCAAATTTTTATTATTACTGTATTTTTAAGAAAGATTGTGTATATTTTGCCAAAGGAAAAGATACATACAGGATATTTGTAAGACACCAGGAAGCAACACAGATTTAAATGTTCTCTCTCTTGATGCAGTGTCAGATATAGATTTCCCTAAAGGTACAACGTCTCTATTTCTTCTCCTCTTCAACTCTTTGTTGCTCTAGTAGACATACAGCTGCTCCTATTGTCATTACTCTATTACACTTGCCATCAGTGGTTCAGTATTTGCTGAATGACCAGTTAAATGCATTTTCCTCTGCCCATTTATCAGGGACTAGTTGTAAATGCTTTATGTCAGCTGCATCATCGTTTATTCAGCCCTTATTTGCTGCCCATAAGTAACACATAAATGACTTCACTCTCTACACACTTCATTGTGTGTGAGAGCCACTTAAATAAGTAAAAAAATAAGTAAAACACATTTTAGGTTAATAGTGATAAGTTCTGAAAAGAAAAAAAAAATAGTAAAGAGAAAGGGGATAGGAAGTATAGGTAGTATTTGTGTACAAAATTTTAGGAACAGTCACTAGGAAAAGCCTCCTTGAGAAGGTAATATTTAGGGAAAGACTTGCAAGAACATAGACATAATTCAAGGAGAGCACTTCAGACAAAGGGAACTATAAATACAAAGGTCCTGGGGTAGAAATATGCTCAGCTGTTGAGGGGCAATGAGGAAACCAGAGGGGCTGAAAAGAAATGTGAAGAGTCACAGACAAGGCTATATCTTGGAGGGCCTCACAGAGAGCAGGACTTCTAGTTTGTAATGAGTATCCTGTGAAGATCCTGTAAGGTTCTCAGCAGAGGAATGGTATGACCCTATACAGGTTGTAAGAAAATCACTACGGTGGCTGTATAGAGAACATTCTGAAGGGGGCAAAAGAATAGTACACTTAACCAATATGTCACTATCTTATAAGTTATAATCAGATAAAACTAAATAAAGAGAAATTAAACTAGTCCCCTGGTGATTGCCTGTCTGCCCATTCTCATCACTATGGCCACACACAGAGACCTGATCTCTCAAATAAACTTTTGGGTTGGTAACAACAACAGTATATATAGACATAGTAGGGAAAAAAGTTTATTTAAATTCTCAGTGCTTTGGCAGTGAGTAAAGATCACAATAAAGAACAATAAGCTCCAACTTTCTGTGGCAGTTTTTACTTTTCCCTAAAGAGTCCATTTTTCTACATTAATTTAGATGAAAAAATATACCTGCTTTCTTATAATGTGCCCAAACTAATATAATTCCCATAACTATAGATCAGAATAATGAGCAGAACACATCAATTTAAATACTCAAGGTCATCCCAAATCCTGAAGAGTACCAGGTTTCAGGTTTCTGTGACAGAAGAATAATTTTGCTGGTAAATACTTAAACTAAAATTCAGGCAAATATGCTTGAAGTCTTTATCTTCTGGTTCTTGATTCTTTACCATAGTGTAAGACCCATTCAAATCTAATTATATAGCAAGACCTGAGAGTATTTTTGTAAAAGTTTGATTTTAAAACTCGTAAACTTCATTTGCTAATTTTCTATTCTATTATCTATATTTTTCTTTGATTCATCTGTCTTCTTTTCTTTCCACAAGTTCCCAAGGACAATCCCTAAAAAAACTATTAGTCCTATTGTCCGGTTGGAGGTGAATTTATCCCAACAATCCTCAGGCCTGTGGATGTCTAGAGTGTAAATCTGTGAGAGAAGAAACAATGCTGCATTAGTACAATTTTATGGACTTTTTGGCATCATAAACATATCATTAGAGAAGATTTCAGCACTTTGTTACAGAATTTTAAGCAATGGAATATCCTTAAAGTACCCCAAACGGTTTCCCAATGTAGACAAATCTACTCTATCTCTCACTGGGTTATCATCTAATTTGTGCCCTAAAAACTTCCCCATGGCTGATGCATGAATGCTTTGAGAGGCAACCCATGCTATTTTCAGGCCTATTTAGAAAGCTTTTCCATCCACTAACTAATCTAAAATCTGTTTCCTATAGCTCCTACCCTCCAGTTCTAGCTTTATTCTTTGGAGCAATGTTTCTCAATAGGATAACAAGTCGTGTTTGGGCAGGACAACTCTATTTGTCTAGGGATGTTTGGTGTGCTGGCTGGAAGACATTTAATATACCTGGTTCTCACCCACTAAATGCCTGTAGTGAGCCTTCCCCACTTTATGATAATAAAAAATAACCCAAACATGTATACATTTCCCTACCATCCCCATATGGAGAAGGGAATCCTAGCAATCTAGACTTGCGGCTGGTGACTTAGGACAAACATACTCCTATTTCTCCATGGTAGTCCTGCAACAAAATCAGCAGTCTCATGTCCCTGTCTTACTCTTCCCTAGGCTTAAGCATCAGCAACCTGCATTTTCCCGCCTCTTCTCATTGTGGTCTGCAGATTTCTTTTCAATGCCCATCCTAAAATATTGTATCAAGGACTAGAGAGAGGACCATGAACGCAATTGAGAATATTTTATTTGTTGTGTTCCAAATATTTGTTATAATACTATTTGGCATACTTTTGCCTTTCTTCACTAATATCCAGGGGTTTAAATATTGCTAAAGGCCCATTATTGCGACAAGCAACTGAAGGTGACAATTTATATAGATGAGTTAAGACAAAAAGAGGATGCTGGGAAATTTTGCGGAGGAAAGTAATTAGATTTGAGAATCCTGGAGAATCACCAATTCATATCTTTTAGCTTTCCTAGTGAGAAAAACAATGAAGGTGATACAGTATAGGGTTTACTTTATAAATATCAGATTTTAGTTTTCTTCATGCCATGTTATACAAGTCTCTCACTGATAAGTAACTTGCAATAATCTGTATAAAACGGATCATCTAAATATAGGTTCACTAATTTCTGTTTAAGGAAAATGGTAACACTAATACAAAAACATATCCATTTACAACCAATCTACTTAATTAAAATTACATTTAGTTCATTCATTTACACAAGTCAATAATGGAGATTCACAGTATCAGCTTACAGATAGGTAGGATGCTGGGTGAATATCCTGAAATGACACTTCCTACTATGTAAGCAGAACTCTGATATGTTATAATTTCATGACTTATCTGGCCTTGGTCTCCATGCCAGTGGGGTCAAAACCTTGAATAATTAGTTTGCTTACTAGAAGCTTACATTTAAAAACAAAGTTGTGTTTAGTTGCTTTCAAAGCAATTCAGTTTAACCCACACCTTCAGACATTGTTAAAATTTTTGTAGACATAAATCAGAAGTAATTCCAGAAAAATCAGAGGGGGTAAAATCTACATTTATTTCTCTAAAATAATATAACTAGCTCTTTTATATGATAAATTGGGGAAGGAGGAGGTGATTCAAGGCAGTTCAAGGCAAGAGTTTTATTTATTTATTTGTTCTTTTTTTCAAATTTTATTGTTGTTGTATTATATCCATCCCCTTTTTGCTCCCCTCTGTCCCCCTCCCAAGAGTTGGTTTTAAAAAGTACCTTGCTCGGTAAATACAGAGGCAGTTTTAAAGAATATTTATAATTTATACCAAGGAAGAATGAGGGAAAAAAATTAAGATGGTCAAACCTGGTGAGTCAGATGGGCTCCAACAGCAGCGAGAGCAGCGTAGTAGGGTGCGGTCTGACCAGTGGTCACTCCCACCAGGCTCAGCGCCCCCAGCATTGCTACACTGAAGCCACTAAGCCATTGCTTGGTGTTTTCATGAAACCTCAATGCCGTAGACTTAACACCAATTACAGCATCATCTCTCTTGTCCTAACATCAGAAAGTAATAAGAAAGTGTCTTTTTATTGACATACCATAAAATTCACCATTTTGAAGTGTACAATTTTGTGGTTTTAGTATATTCACAAGATTGTGCAACCATCACCACTATCTAATTTTAGAGGGCACTTTTAAAGAACATTTATCTATAAACATAACGATACACCGTGAGCTGTGAAAGATGACAGTAACAGAACCATGGGTTGACGAATAATGAATGTGCAGGCCAAATCTAAGTCAAATGTTCCTGCTAAAATTATCTTTTAGTTTTATTCCTACATGTATTGTACTTATAATCCTATTGACTCTTAACTATATAGTATTTTACTACATTAGAAATTAAAAAGTTCAATTCAAATTCTTTACATAGCTCTTCCTTATTGCAGTTCTAAAATGTCAATAATTTCCTGTATGTTTTAGTTTCATTCTTTAGTTTCAGAGGTAGAAAAATGCTCACTTACCAACCAACCACATCCATTCACAATTCACTTCAAACTCAACTTACTCCTTGTTTGCATTATATCCCTTTTATTTAAGCACAGATGTTTTGATGATACAATCATATCTAGCAAGCTGGTTTCCTCTAGCATATGCAAACACTTCCATATGCTGTTGTAATGCTGTGATACCAGGGGATGCGTGCTGAACTCTGCATCCACCTTTAGGCAGATAGCTATCTTTTGAAATCCAAGATATAAATAGTGTGTTTTTCCTTTCATACTGTAAGCACCTTGAGGGTGCAGGCTATGACTTTAATTATGTGGACTACAAAAGTGTCAATGAGTATATGGTGTTTTACTGAAGAAGTTAATCTAATTGGAGTACAGTTATCCGGACCACTGATTCCAGAGCTTAGCATAAAACGGACAGGCACCTCTGTCACCTAAGTTTCACTTCAGGAAATCAGGCTGATTATAGAGCTGGTAACCTTTCATGATAATATATATGTGGCAGGGGGAAGGGGTTAATGAAAGCAAGCAGGATGAAATCCTGACTAAAATATTAGAAAAAAACATTTCATTAAATCACGATATATTTTTTTAGTAAATGACTGAGAATACAGTCCTTTTTCAGAAAAATATTGAGAAAAATATCTTTTCTTTCATAGTTCACAAACATAAAAGGAAAATTAAGAACCTAAACCAAAAAGTTAATAAAAGGTTTTTTATTAAACTTATGAAAAGCAATATCAAAAACTATGTTTATATACTTTAATACCCCTCCTAAAATTTACCTGAAAAGCTCCCAAGTAATTAGAAAAATACTATTTATAATTACAGAAACTCAGAAACAACTTAAATGGCCAAAATAGACAAGTTGTTTTAAAAAATTACGGTGTATTAAATCAACAGTCTATTATGCAGTCTTAAAGTGATAATGACCAAAAATAGGTGGACATCTGTGAAAAGGTTTATTACCTATACTAGGTAAAAAACCTGCCTAGTATTGTACACTGATCAGAGGCATCAAGAGAAGGGCAGAAGAGGATAGGTAGTAGCTAAAAGCAAAGACCCTGGAGACTGGGTTGGAATTTCAGGTCTACCATCTACTAATTGTGTGGCACAGACAAATGACTTCTCCATGCATGTTTTCTTGTTTGTATAAACAAGTATAATAAAAGTACCTTCCTCTCAGGTTGTTATAAGGGTTAAATTCGTGTTTGCAAGGTATTCAAAAGGGTGCCTGGCATATGGTAGATATTATTTAAATTAGTAAATAAAATAAAATAAAATAAAATAAACAAACTGATCTACTTGGTAAAGATGCACATGAGACAAATATTTTGTTGGCACCATGGAACTGTGAATGAATTACTTTTTAGAAAAAAAAAAACTTTCTCTTTAGTTTGGTTCTTAAAAACCCCAACTAAACCAAAATAATAATAATAGAAAAAAGATGCTATTTCTTTACCTGATAAGCATAGATAGTATCATATATTAGAGTCCACATAATTCCAGAAAAATAAAGAGGCAGGCAAATCAATGGATCACAGGAACCCTTGACTGCAGACCATCCAAGTAATGCTCCCCAATTAAAAGTGAACCCTGCAGGGAGTGAAACAGAGAGGAAAAGTGTAATATACTTCAGAGTTCCAAAGGGAAGAAGAAGGGCACCAGCATGTGTTAAATGCTTCTGTGCATTAGGCTTTATGTATGCTGTTTTCTAATATGTTTCTTCCTTAAATCCTCTCAGCTCTCTGTGATAGTTATTAGCTACATTTTATAAAAAACAGATTCAGAGAGGTTAATTAAAAATAAAAATAACATTGATAAGAGAAAGAATAATACCCTCCTGATAAACAGGGTTCATGAGAACCTTTATTCTACCTGGTATGGTGCCTGGCACAATTAATAAATGGTAGATGCTGGGGTCTGAATGTAGACCAGAATTAAAATCCTGTGATTTTTCCATTATTACTCTACTTCCCCCTATAAGCTATAGAAAGAAGAGTACAGACAGGAATCCTTACTTATTCCATAAGCCCACCCTCTCTGAAGATGGTATACAAATATCTACATGCTGACAACTCCTAAACCTCTATATGCGAGCCTGATCACTTCCCTAAGCTTCACATTAGATATTGAACTATCTGCTGGACATCTGATCTCTCAAACTCAATGGGTCCTATACATATTTTCTTAGAACCCCTTTTTCCCCTATGTGGCCTGTTTTCTCTCAGTCTCTCCTCAACTGATGGAGAGTGTCTCCTTTGTGGTCCCACAGCACTCATGTCAGTACGCTATACAACAGTGGTCTGTATTATCACTGTCTCCTGTAAGAGGTGAATGTGGTTTTCTTTTTTTTAAAATTTTTTATTCTAGAGAGCAGGGAAGGGTGAAAGAAAGAGAGGAAGAGAAACATTGACACGAGAGTGAAACAGTGATTGGCTGCCTTCTGTACGCACCCCAGCTAGGGACTGAACCTGCAACCCAGGCATGTACCCTGACTGGGAATCCAACCAGTGACCTTTCAGTTTGCAGGATGATGGCCAAACCACTGAGCCACATTGGCAAGGGCATGATGATAAATGTATTTTAGTTACTTTTATTTTCCTAGTACTTGGTGTGATTCCTGGCACAAAGAAGTTGAGGTTTAATAAACATTTGAAGTAAATATACCAGCTTTCTTAATATTATGTTATAGATAGGAGATGCTTATCCTCCTTTTACCAAGATTCCCAGATCAGTTGAGAATATAATGCCTTATTATTTATTTATAAAAAACTTTATTCATTCTTTTCAGAGAGAAGGGTAGGGAGGGAGGAAGAAAGGGAGAGAAACATCATCAATGTATGGCTACTTTTCACCTGTCTCCAGTTATGGACTTGGCTTGCAACCTGGTTATGTGCCCTGGCTGAGGAATCGAACCTTTGGGTTCACAGGCTAGCACCACTGAGCCACCAGCCAGGGCCCTATTTTTTTTTTTTTTAATAAAAAGAAACACAATATTGAATGAGAGGATCTTAGAAAAAGATTAGTATTCCACCACAACTTTCCAATCAGGTTCTCATCAATTTCTTTAAGTATCTTTAGGTTCTTCCTTTATTTACTGAAGAATTCAAAACACTAAAATAGTTTAAAGAATACTTTAGATTATTTTAGGAATATAAATGACTAGTAGATATTTTATCTTCCTCACTTTCTACTAATGAACATTTACTGAATTCTTCTGATGTACCAAGTGTTATGTTTAAGATGCTGAGCCATCCACTTATACAGAACGCTTTGTCTTTCAGGCACTTACAATTTATTATTGGGGAGACTGGAGGCTCTCAATCTCAATGCTGTCTTGTTGTACTAATGCTGTTGAAATGAGGTCATCAGAGTACTGTGGGGGCCCAGAGTGCTGTAACTTTTTCCTGGGATGTCTATGGAAGGTTTCACAGAAAGGGAGCTCTGAGAAGAGATGAGCTATCACACATACTTTATTTAACCTCTGTTCTTCTGTTCAAAATCTTCAGGGCATCTAGATTAATCACCTAAAGAGAGAGGTGGCGTCAAAGCAGCTAATTTTTTTCTTCATGACAAACTCAGATTTTTATTTTATTTATAAAAAGATTTTATTCATTATTTTTAGAGAGAAGGGCAAGGAGGGAGGAAGAAAGGGAGAAAAACATCATTGTATGGTTGCCTTTCACCTGCCTCCAGCTACAGACCTGGCTGGAGACTTGGTTTGCAGGCTGGTTGTGTGTCCTGACTGGGAATCAAACCAGCGACCTTTGGATTTGCAGGCTGGTGCCTATCCACAGAGCCACCAGCCAGGGCTATATCCAGATTTTTAAAAGAAAATTTCAAGCCCTGGCTGGTGGCACAGTGGGTAAGATGCCCGCCTGCAAACCCAAAGTTTGCTGGTTCAATTTCCCAGCCAGGGCACATAACCAGGTTGCTAGCCAGGTCTCCAGCCAGGTCTGTCGCTGGAGACAGGCAAAAGGCAACCATACATTGATTTTTTTCTCCCTCTCTAAAAATAATAAATAAAATCTTAAAAAAAAATTAAATAAAAAGAACATTTCAGAGTAATCATGATGATACTCTTAATAAATATGAGGAGGAGGGAAGATGGCGACAGAGTAGAGAGCAGTGCTGATGGTGTTCTCGAGTACCAAAGCAGCTAGAGGACAGGATAGGGAGCGTGAGACATCTTCAGGACCCTGGGGATTGGAACGGGCAGCATCTGGACACAGGGGAGCGTGGCCCAGAGGCGGAGGAGGCCAGCAGGACAGTAGGTGAGGTGTTCCCCACCGACCTGCTGGCGGGCTGAGGTTGGCTCTGCCCAGGGGGGCGAGTTTGACTGGGGCCAGTTCCGGGCTCACTGGTGACTGGAAGTCTCAACAGTGAAGTGCGAGCAGCTAGGGCAAATGCCGTAGGGAACGCGGAATTGAACTCTTGCAGGGGAGGGACTGTGTGAGAGGCTCACTCCGGCAACAGGGAGAGGAGGCTCCGTGCGGGGCTAGAGGCGGAGGAGAAGAGTCCTGTGGGAAGCTGGAGCGTGGAAGCGGGAAGTGGGACAGCGAGAGGGCCGAAAACGGAGCTGCTGGGCCACCGGGAAAATAGCAGCTAGAGGCCCCTGCGAGGGGGGAGGCCCAGCCCTGCGCAACCACACAGGCCCCCAGGCTCCACGGGAAATTCCAAACGGCCAGCCGGAGAGCCAGCAAGCCGGGAACTAGTGGCTGGCGACCCGCCATGGCGGGAGACAAAGGCCGCATCGCCCACGCCTGGGAGGGGCTCATCACAGAGGCCGCTTAAAGGACTCCGAGGAGAGCTGGTTGTGCCCGACCCGGAAGGGCGGGACAGTGTAAGTGGACACGGGACAGTGTTGACAGACAGGGGCGGCCTACTCCCGGAACTGTGGGGGCGGGGCCAGTCAGCACAGGGACCAGCGAAGTTGCAGGCTGCCCTGCAGAAGTGCTGGGTGCGTGTCCTGGGCAGGAATCTCCGCCAGGAGTGGGAGGGGGCTCCCTGCGGGCTCCAGAACACCAGCAGCCCTAAAACCCAGCCAGGCTGCAGAAGGCCCAGCCTACCTGGGAGCAGACACTCAGAATCAGCCCTACTGTGACAATCAGAGGCCCTGCCACGCGCCAAGACCGGCTAGAATATAGACTATAGGCTGTAAAGTCCTGACCAAGAAAAAGAGGCAGCCTCAAGAAAGGGATTGCTGCTAATCTCAAGCACCTGAGTTATACCAAGAGCAATATGAACTATTAATCCCCAACATATCCTTTGCAAAAGTTACTCCTCACATATTCTTAATCCCCCCCATACCTCAATCCACCTAAATATCTAAGACCCTCCCCTACTCTCGAATTAAAGTCTATTTACTCTGTGGCTATAACGCATTCCCAGTCCTCAATCTAAGTATTCCTCCCTTCCCCAGCCTTTCTAAACCCTTTCTTTATTCTTTTCTTCCTTCCTCTTTTTTTTTTTTAATTTTTCTTTTCCTTTTCTTCCTGGTAAAGCCCACAGGTTCTGGCTCCACCTGGACCAATAAGAAATCATAAAGGGGGAACACACAGCTAAAACCTTTCTTTATTAATATTGATTTCTCTTTGTCTTGTGACTTTCTCCCTCCATCCTTTTTTTTTTTTTTTTCTTTCGTTCTTTCTTTCTTTCTCCTTTCTTTTCTCCTGGACAAAACCCACTGGTCCTAGCTCCACCTGGAC
>PVIW01013897.1:0-25504 GCA_004026585.1 Noctilio leporinus | reverse complement strand
GGGAAGGGAGGAATACTTAGATTGAGGACTTGGAATGTGTTATAGCCACAGAGTGAATAGACTTTAATTCGAGAGTAGGGGAGGGTCTTGTGTATTTAGGTGGATTGAGGTATGGGGGGGATTAAGAATATGTGAGGAGTAACTTTTGCAAAGGATATTTTGGGGCTTAATAGTTCATATTGCTCTCGGTATAATTCAGGCGCTTGAGATTGGCAGCAATCCCTTTCCTGATGCTGCCTCTTTTTCTTGGTCATGACTTTACAGTCTATAGTCTATATTCTAGCAGGTCTTGGCATGTGGCAGGGCCTCTGATTGTCACAGTAGGGTTGATTCTGAGTGTCCGCCCCCAGGTAGGCTGGGCCTTCAGCAGCCTGACTGGGTTTTAGGGCGGCCGGTGTTCTGGAGCCAGCAGGCAGCCCCCTCCCACTCCTGGCGGAGTTTCCTGCCCAGGACACGCCCCCAGCACTTCTGCAGGGTAGCCCGCAACTTTGTAGGTCCCTGTGAAGACTGGTCCCACCCCTGCAGTTCCGGGAAGAGGCCGGGCCTGTCAGTCAACACTGTCCGGGGTCCGCCTACACTGTCCCACCCTTCTGGGGCAAGCACCACGCCTCCAAGCCAATCAGCTCTCCACGGAGTCCTTTACATGGCCTCTGTGATGAGCCCCTCCCTGGCGTGGGCGGTGCGGCCTTTGTCTCCGGCAATGGCGGGTCGCCCACCACAAGTTCCTGGCTTGCTGGCTTTCCGGCTCGCCGTTTGGATTTTTCCCGCGGAGCCTAGGGGCCTGTGTGGTTGTGCAGGGCTGGGCCTCCCCCCTCGCAGGGGCTTCTAGCTGCTGTTTCCCCAGCGGCCCAGCAGCTCCGTTTTTGGCCCTCTCGCCGCCCCGGCCGGTGCACTGCCCGCTCTCCCGCTCCCCCGCTCTGGCTTCCCGTAGGACTCTTCTCCTCCGCCTCTAGCCCTGCTTGGAGCGTCCTCTACCTGTTGCCGGGGTGAGTCTCTCACACAGTCCCTCCCCTGCAAGAGTTCAATTCCGCGTTCCCTACGGCGTTTGCCCTCGCCACCCGCACTTCAATGCTGAGACTTCCAGTCGCCAGGAAGCCTGAAACTGGCCCCAGTCAAACGCGCCCCTCTGGGCAGAGCGGACCTCGGCCTGCAGGCCGGTCGGTTGGGAACGCCTCACCTGCTGTCCTGCTGTCCTCCTCTGCCTCTGGGCTCTGCTCCCCTGTGTCCAGATGCTGCCCGTTCCAATCCCCAGGGTCCTGAAGACGTCTCATGCTCCCTATCCTGTCCTCTAGCTGCTTTGGTACTCGAGAACACCATCAGCACTGCTCTCTACTCTGTCGCCATCTTGCCTCTACTGCTTCTTCATTTTTAAAAAGAAGACCCTTTAGCATTTCTTGCAGTGCTGGTTTGGTAGAGATGTATTCTTTTAGTCTTCTTTTGTCTGGGAAACTCCTTATTTCTCCTTCCATTTTCAGTGAGAGCTTTGCTGTGTAGAGTATTCTTGGTTGCATGCCTTTGTTTCCCATTACTTGGAATATTTTTTCTCATTCCCTTCTGGCTTGTATTGTTTCTGTTGAGTAATCATTTTTAACCTTATTGGAGCCCCCTTATCTGTTATTTGCTGTTTCTCTCTTGATGCTTTTAGGATTCTATCTTTGTTTTTGAAATTGGTCATCTTATTTCTAATGTATCTTAAATTGAGTCTGTTTGGATTCAACCTCTTTGGAACCTTCTGTGCTTCCTAAATTTGAGTAACATTTTCACTTATCATGTTAGGGAAGTTTTCTATCATTACTTTTTTGATCAAGTTTTCCATTCCTTGCTTCTCTTCTCCTTCTGGTATCCCTAAGATATGGATATTATTGTGTTTCATGTTGTCCTTCAGCTCTCTTAAAAACTCTTCATTCTTGTTCAGCCTTTTTTCATTCTGTTGCACTGTCTTGGAATATTTTGCTATGTTGTCCTCTAACTTGCTGATCCTATCCTCTGCTTCCTCCATCATGCTCTTGATTCATTCTACTGTATCATTCATTTTTTAAAACATTTTTTATTATTTTATTTTTAGAGAGAGGGCAACGGAGAGAGGCAGAGAGGGAGATAGACATCAATGTATGGTTGCCTTCACCTGTTTCCAGCTACAGACCTTGCCGGAGACCTCACTTGCAACCTGGTTATGTGCCCTGGCTGGGAATCAAATCAGGGACCCTTGGGTTTGCAGGCTGGTGCGTTATCTACTGTGCTGCCAGTCAGGGCTACTGTATTATTCAATTTAGAAATTGTATTCTTCATTTCTTTCTGGCTCTATTGATAATTTCTATGTTCTTTTTAATCCTGCTGTAGTTCTCAGTAAATTCTTTGTAGGATCCCTGGAGTTATTTGTAGTTCCTCTGGTGTTGTTTGTAGTTTTCTTTGAACTGGCTGAGCATATTGAGCTTTTCTATCATCATCATTTTGAATTCCATATTTCATAGTTTGTTTGCTTTTGTTTCATTTAGTGATCTTCCTGGGGATTTCTACTTTCCTTTTGGTGATGAACTGTGATCAGCTGCCAGGCTAAGGAACAGGTAGGCTGGAAGGATTTATTTAGTTCTAATCCTATTGTTCTGTGATCTGTCACCAGGCTCAGATGCAGCTTGGGGTGACAGACTGATTCAGTTCTAAATCAGTAAATCAGCTACCAAACTCAGGCCCTTCTGGGCTAGACAGAGAGGTTCAATTGTAATCCAATGGATCAACCACCAGCTCAGGGACCACTGGGTGGGACAAACCAACTCAGCTGTGAACCAATGAATCCAAAACTAGCCACAAGGCTCACTTGCCACTATGTGGAGCTGACTGATTGTCCCAGCTATAAGTCAGAGTGTTTGTAATCAGCTGCCAGGCCCCAACACTGCTGGGTAAAAGATACCTCTTCCGGTGCCAACTATTGTATCTATGCTTGGACAGGGCAGGGCAGGAGAGGTTTATTTAGATGTAAGTCAAAATATTGTGATAAGGTGCCAGGCTTAGGCACCACTGGGCAGGGCAGATTGCTTCCAGTGGGCAGGACTCTGAGGACCCCTCATAGGGAAGCCATTTGGTGCAGCGTAGTCCTCCTGAGTTGTGGGCAATGAGTCAGCGCTGGGATCCCCACAGCTGCTTCCCCACCTCTCTCCTCCAAGGCACCACCTCAAAATCTCCCCACATGTCTCCAGTCCTCTCTGCCCTCCCTCTGCTGGAGCCCAGGGTAATTGGGTGCCAATGTAGTTTTGCTGTAGTCACTATAGTAGTTCTCTGTCTCCGGTGCTCTCTTAGGCTATTAAACTCCACAGCTTTTCACCCTTCTCAGTTGGATGCTGCTCTACTCTCAGTGTGTTGCTGGAGGTTGGGAGTTGGGAGACCAGTTGTGGGACCAGAATTCACTCTTCTCAGGTGGAGCCCCTGGCTATGTCCCTTTGGTTGCTGCCTCTGGTGTGGGCCCAGCTAGCCTTCCTGCATTTCCAGGATTCCTACCAGTCATGTTGTGATGAAGCATCCTCTTCTGTTCTGTCCATTGTTGAGACTTCTTTCCAGGTGGTGTTCTGTTGGTAATTCCAGCTGACTTTTTCTCCAAAATGGTAATTCCAGATTCCACCTGAGAGGAGATTGGTTTAGCTCCAATTACTCCTGTGCCATCTTGCCAGAACACTCCCCCTGTCTTTCTCCCTCCCGTTCCCAATAAAATAAACAAACAAACAAATAAAATCTTTAGACAGAGATCAACAAACTGCAACCTGTGTGACAAATCTGACCTTTGTCTATTTCTGTAAATGAACTTTTGTTGGTTTCCAGCCATGCCAGCAACTGCAGGGGTAGCTATGAAGGAGACACATGAAGCCTAACAAGTTCTTATGGGTGCTTTACAAAAAAGAAAGTGCTGATCCTCCCTGGCTTAAACCACTAAGTTGCATAAAAATATTGCAAATTATGAATTCTGATTCAGTCTAATGTAAAATTCTCATCATATAACAGCAATACACCTATGGAGAAAATTAGATATTAAACCAATGTCATTTCCATCACTAGGGAATAAAACCAGCTACTCTAAACTGTACTGAATTGGACTGTTACTCTTTTCAGAGATTTGAAAGCACCGAAAGTTGGCAAATGACAATTGGATGACACCAATGAAGTAGCATATACCAACTCAGATGTCAAACCTGATAAAAATCTTTACATCTCTCAAGAAAACAGAAAAGTTGGCTGGGTGAAGAGTTAGAAAAGATGAGGGCATCATACTTAAAAGACAACAAACAATTCCTTAAGACTTTGGGTTTAGCACATAATAGAGCACCAGCCCATTTTCCCCACATTCCTTAGCCAGGATCCCCAGGCCTTAAGGAAGAACATATGTATCTCATTTCTCCTGATGTGTCTGGCAATAGTACCACGGTCTCCTCAGAGGAGAAGGGTGTCCCCCTGGGCTGGTAGCCTCCCTTGTATTGGTAAAACAGCAGGTTGTCTGAAGTGGCAGTCCTGCTGTAGCACATCTGTCCCTCTCAGTATTCACACTGCTAATATCTCAACCCTGATGTCAATTGCAAATTGGGTTTCTTTATCCAAACACATCAGCCTCCATTAACAGGTGCATAATGATTGGCACAGAATACTGGCCTCTCCTGGGACTTCTGTTCTTACCTCCACTTACCTAAGGGTCTCTCATCCTTCAAAACAGAATTGCTGGCCCTGGCTGGTGGCACAGGTGGCACAGTGGATAAGGCGCCAGCCTGCAAACCCAAAAGTTGCTGGTTTGATTCCCCACCCAGGGCACATAACCAGGTTGCAAGCCAGGTCTCCAGGCAGGTCCATGGCTGGAGGCGGGTGAAAGGCAACCATACATTGATGTCTCTCTCCCTCTCTGCCTCCCTTCCTCTCTTTCTCTCTGTCTCTCTCTCTGTCTCTGAAAATAATAAATAAAATCTTAAAAAGAAAACAACAGAATAGCTGAGAGGGAGCTCTGGTTGTGGGGAACAAGCAGGTGCAGAACACTTTTATTGTTTTTTAACAAAGAAAAGGCTATGATCAGTAGAAGTTTGTTTGCCATATGGACCATGTTTGGTAAAATATTCAGCAAAACCATATTAGAATACACCGATTAATGTCTCAGTTTTATGGTCATCAACTTCAACTGGTCTACCTGACCATGGATCATTCAGGGAGAAATTTCTAGCACAAAACCTTGAAAGCCACATTTGATACATTCAGTCATAGCACTTTCTCCATATAATGTACAAATCCTTTTTTTTTCTTTTGCATTTCAGTTGTGTTTTTACTTTTCTTGAAACAATAAAGCATAACATGCTGAAAATGTGTATTTTCTTCCATCTTCAATACTAAAATGGCTACACAAAAATTCACCAATGTTGATGTATTTTTTTAATGCCCACTGATATGATAGTTGTCACAATACAATCTAACAAAATTGTTTCAAATGACAAAGACCTCAAAGCACTACTAGAGACATCTTACTGAAAAGACCAATTGAACACTGGCTAACCCAATACTTGTTGACTTAATTTTAAATTTTTTTTGTAAAAATAATTTGTAGAACAGTATATTGATAATTAAAACTTTGGTTTTTTTTTTTGCATTTAATAAATCTACATTTAATTACTCAGATAATTTTCTCTCTTGAGTCAGAAATTCAAATGCATACAATGTTTTTATGTTTCTTAAATGTATCTAATAATTACATTGTGATAGTAGCAGCCTAGACATTCAGTCAAGGGCTGTACTCTTGTCATCAAAAAATGCCCCAACTCTTAGGTCCTGGAAAGGTTAAAATTGTCTTTGACGCAATCAAAATCCTTTGAAAGTATTCTGGGAAGCCAATAATATCTTTGTTTCATAAGCATAAGTTAAATGTTTGGTGTGAGGTATCAAGGGGATTAAACAAAATATAACTTCATAATGATGAGGAGTTTTAGTTTTCATTCATTTGACTCTCAGTTATACATTTTGCAATGCCAAATAAATCATTTTTACTGATAATATCTTACATGATGATCTTAAAACATGTTAAGGAATAGTATCAATTCTTTGTTCTTTTCTGGAAATTTTGTTTGGAACTCAGGAGACATGCCTTTTGAATCTGAGGTAAATAAGCATACACTTAGCATACTCGAAGATGCTGCACCATGCCAGGCATATGCATGAAAGCAGAAGGAAGTGTAACAATCAAGTTTGTTTTACCCTCCAAACAATTGACCAATGGGCTTAATTAAAAAAAAAATATTGTTGTATTACATTTATCCCATTTCTGACCCCACTGCTCTCCTCTGCCCCCGCCTCATCTAATCTCCCACAGTCAATCCCATATGTTGTTCATATCCATGGGTCACTAATTCTAGTTCCTTGTCTAAACTATTCCCATTCTTTGCCTTTTTCTCCCCCTCCCCCTCCAATTTGCACACTGAAAGTCTGTTCCTTGTTTCCATACCTCTGACTCTGCTTTGCTTGTTTGTTTTGTTTTGTTTGTTATTGTCCTAAAATGGGTGAGATCATATGGTATTTGTCTTTCACTGACTCGCTTATTTCGCTAAGCACAGTACTTTCCAGTTCCATCTATGTTGTTGCAAAAGGTAGGAATAGTTCCTTCTTTTTTTCTGCTATATTACACAGTATTCCATTGTATAAATGTACCAAAGTTTTTGGATCCAATCATCCATTGAAGGACACTTAGGCTGTTTCCAACACTTGGCTATTGTAAATAGTGCTGCTATGAACATAGGTGTACATAAGTATTTTTGAATTGGTGTTTCAGGGTTCTTTGGATATAGTTCTAGTAGTGGAATTCCTGGGTCAAAAAGCAGTTCCATTTTTAGTTTTTTGAGGAAATTCCATACTGTTTTTTATAGTGGTTGCACCAGTCTGCATTCCTACCAACAGTGCACCAACAGTGCACCTTTTCCCTACATCTTCACCAATACTTGTTGTTTGTTGATTTGTTGATGATTGCCATTTTGACAGGTATGAGGTGGTATATTATTGTGGTTTTAATTGGCATCTCTCTGATGGTTAGTGATGTTGAGCATTCTTTCATATGCCTCTGGACCCTTTGTATGTCCTCCTCAGAGAGGTGTCTGTTCAGGCCCTTTGCCCATTTTTTGGTTGGGGTGTCTGTCTCCCTGGTGTTGAGTCATATAAGTTTTTTTTTATATATTTTGCAGATCAAACATTATTGGGGGTATCAATGGCAAATTTATTTTCCCATACAGTTGGTTCCCTTTTAATTTTGCAACATGCAAAAAGATAAAACTAGACCACCAACTTACACCATACACCAGAATAAACTCAAGATGGATAAAGGACTTAAACATAAGCAGTGCCACCATAAAGGTCCTGGAGAAAAATATAGGCAGTAAACTGGATATCCTATGCAGAAATATGTTTACTGATATTTCACCAAGGGCAAAGGAAATAAAAGAACAAATCAACAAATGGGACTATATCAAATTGAAAAGTTTCTGTTCAGCTAAAGAAAATATCAGCAAAATTCAAAGGGAACCAACTGTATGGGAAAACATAATTGCCAGTGATACCTCAGACAAGGGTTTGATCTTCAAAATATATTAAGAACTAATGCGACTCAACACCAGGGAGATAGACAGCCCAATTACAAAATGGGCAAAGGACCTGAACAGACAACTCACTGAGGAAGATATACAAAGGGCCCAGAGGCATATGAAAGAATGCTCAGCATCACTAGTCATCAGAGAGATACTTATTTCTTTAACTGAGTAGAAAATTTTTCATTCGATATAGTCCCATTTATTTATTTGTTCCTTTATTTGCTTTGCCCTTGGAGAAGTATCAGTGAAAATATTGCTGCATGGGATATCTTAAATTTTACTGCCTATGTTTCCTCTAGGACTTTTATATGACATGGCTTATGTTTAAAATCTTTACTCATCTTGAGTTTATTCTAATGTATGATGTAAGTTGGTGGTCTAGTTATACTTTTTTGTATGTCCCTGTCTAGTTCTCCCATCACCCCTTGTTGAAGAGGTTATTTTCACTCCACTTTATGTTCCTTCCCACTTTGTTGTATATTAATTGACCATAGAGTCCTGGGTTTATTTCTGGGCTCTCTATTTTGGTCCATTGATCTGTATGTTTGTTCTTGCACTAGTACCAGACTGTTTTGACTACTGCAGCCTTATAGTATAGTTTGATATCTGGTGTTGTGATTTCTCCTACTTTGTTCTCCCTTTTCAAGGTTGCTGTGGCTATTCATGGTTGTTTTTGGCTCCATAGAAACTTTTGAAGTATTATTTCTAGATCTGTGAAACATGTCATTGGTATTTTAATTTGGATTGCATTGAATCTATAAATTGCTTTGAGGAGTATGGACATTTTAATGATGTTAATTCTTCCTGTCCATGAACATGGTATATGCTTCCATTTATTTGTATCTTCCTTTATTTCTTTCTCCAATGTTTTGTAAATTGCCAAGTATAGGTCTTTTACCTCCTTGGTTAAGTTTATTCCTAAGTACTTTATTTTTCTTGTTGCTATGGTAAATGTGATTTGTTTTCTAGCTTCTATCTCCGATATTTCATTGTTGGTACACAAAAACGCGTTGAGTTTTGAATATTGACTTTATAGCCAGCTATTTTGCTAAAGTTGCTTATTAGGTTGAATGGTTTTTTGGTGGAGTCTGTCAGGTGTTATATATACACTATTGTGTTATTTGCAAATAATGACAATTTTACTTCCTTCTTTCCAATTTGGATGCCTTTGGTTCCTTTTTCTTGTCTGATAGCTATGGCTAGTACTTCCAAAACGATGTTGAGCAGAAGTGGAGAAAATGGACAGCCTTGTCTTTTTCATGATCTTAGGGAGAAAGCTTGTAGTTTTTGCCCATTGAGTATGATGTTGGCTTCCTATTTCCCATATATGGCCTCTATTATATTGAGGTATGCTCCCTCTATTCCCATTTTGCTGAGTGTTTTTATCATAAATGGTTGCTATACTTTATCAAATGCTTTTTCAGCATCTGCTGATAGGATCATATGGTTTTTGTTTTTCATTTTGTTTATGTGGTGTATTACATTTATTGATTTTCAAATACTGTACCATCCTTGCATCCCTAGGAGTAATCCCACTTGATCATGGTGTATAATATTTTTAATATATTGCTAGATCTGATTTGCCAATATTTTGTTGACAATTTTAGCATCTATGTTCATCAGAGATATTGGCCTGTAGTGTTCTTTGTTGTGTCTTGACCTAGTTTTGAGATTATAATAATATTGGCTTCATAGAAAGAGTTTGGGAGTCTTCTCTCTTTTTGGATTTTTTGTAGTAGGTTGAAAATATAGGAGTTATTTCTTCCCTAAATGTTTGGTAAAATTCATCTGTGTAGCCATCTGGTCTGGGACTCTTATGCACTGGGAGTTTTTTGATTACTGCTTCAATTACAGTGGTTTTGTTATCAGTCTATTCAGGCTTTTTACTTCTTCTGGATTTAGTTTTGGTAGAATATTCATTTCCAGAAAATTTTTTGATTGTCTTAATTTTTACTTAAGCATTTGATATGATAAAAATAAAGCACAAGGCAATCTAGAAGAAATTATATATTCAATTACATAATTAATTATTGCTCATTAATTACTTAGTATAAACTTAGGCACAGCAAAATTATGTATCATCACAGAAGTTCTGAAAATTTTTGTTGTTTCTGTTTTCTGAAAACATGAAGTTCTGGGGAAAAATTCAAGAATTTTTTCTCAAGGTAAAATGAGTTATTATGCTTCTATCTATAGTTAGAAAATATAGTCAAGAAAAAATAATTTAGTAATTGAACATATAATTTTCCTAATGTTTATTTTATGCTTTATTTTCAAGATAGCAAATGCTCAGATAAAAATTAAACCAATTCGTCAATTGTTGGATGGGCTACCTCTAGATGGTCACACTTCCTTTGGCTTACATGTGTATGCCTGGAGTGGTATGGTGAGGTCATTGTATGCTAAGAGTTTCTTTATAAAGATTTTAAGAACATTCCTCACCTTTTAATCACAGCACAAGTTCAGCATGATTATTATTTAAATACTTTTTTTCTCAAAGGCCATCTCTGCCTGAAATGAGGTCACTGTGTTGCCTTCTCTTTAAAAGGAAATCAAATTGTTTGTGTGAAGATTCACAGAGCCCCCATGCTGTGTGCCTGTCAGGGAAGACAGAGCTAAGTAGAGAGAGAAAAGAGCTATCTGGGAATCAGAGAATTGAAGGGTTGCAGTGCTGGGGCATGTAGGTAGTTTGGAGCCAAGAACCTTGTTAGTCTTCCCAGACAGAGTGAGACACCACCTCCTCCTCAGCACTGTGCTCACTACCATCCATAATAAAGTGACCCGCTCTTCATCTTTTCTTTTTCTAAAGGACTGTGTTTCTGAGGGTGATAGTGATGTGACTGTCTTCACACCACCCCCACTTCCCAGGAGGACTCCTGCAGACCGCCTCAGCCCCACCCCTGGCTTGTCCTGGGCAAGTGCTTGGATGTTTCCAAGTATTGAGCTCCTGTACACTTTGTTTTCCCCCCTACTCCCAAGTTTAAGAAAGATCTTCAGTTCCTTGAAATGCTAAGTGCCTTCACCTGCCCCTGCGTGCTCCTGCAGCCATATATAACACTAGAAAAACTGCTAACATGAAGTGCCACCTGGTCTTGGTGTGGCAGACAGATTCTAGGTGTCCAGAGGGACAGTGCCTGACCTTCCAGCTGGAGGTCAGCCCACTGGGCAGGAATACTAGCACGTGAAAGAGTGCCAGATGTTGGATTGTTACTGAGAGGGAGATGGTGGCATAGGGGGCCTCAGAGATGGCACCTGAACTTTCTGATGGCCACTTTCTTTCATTGCTGAACAAAGTTCCTCTCATTTCTTGGAAGAGAAGAGGAGAAAAAGGGAAAAAACAGGCAAATGTGTTCTAACAGTTAACTCTTATTCTATTTTTCACCTTGCATAATGATTCTAAAATACCATGTGGGAAATTGAATGTTCACCTGTGAATGCCCCAGATCCAATTCATCTGATTGAATACAATGTTATTACCATCCCAAGAATTTCTTCACTACCTCCAGAAAGCTCAGGACAGTACTCAACACAAAGGGGGTGTAGTTCTGAGCTAGTTTTATGCCATGATTTCAAATACTTACCTTTCTTTAAACACTACTTTTGTCTAACCCAATTTCTTGGGTGTCCGTTAAAAAGAGTTGTGCTGATTTATATGCCTCTTCAAAGAGCTGACTTATTAGGTAGATTAGCACAGGAAATGAAGTCTTTGGAAAGACCATGGACATTAAATTATTTCTGTTGCTCCATTCAGAACAAAGCCAGTATTTCAGGATCTGAAAGCTGCAAATGAGTTTTTCATATAAGTGTTGGAAAAATCTGTCACTTGGAGTAAGTCTGCTAAGCTGTGGGATGTGAAAGGATTTAGACTCTACAGAAGTTGCAAACTTAAATGATTTTAGGGCAGTAACCAAAGTGGGAAGTGCTAAGGTACAAGATGATAGGCCATGGTGGTGATGGGGTGAAGGGGGTGAAGTGCACAGTATAGGATCTGCCTATGTCAGGCAGGCTAACTTGTTTGAACCCATTACTGTGGGTAAGTGAAAGGCTCTGTAGGCTGATAGTACAATCCACCATTTACAGTCTAAGGAACAGAGTACAGGGTCATCCTGTGACTAGCCCAGGATCACTCAGATAATCAATCAAAGGGTCAACTAGAATGGGCAGCTTCTGAATCTTGACCAGATCACTTTCTATCATCACTTCAAGCTCCAGAAGGTGAAAAAATAGTTATTAAAATTTTTATGTATGGGCCATGGTTGGTGGTACAGTGGATAAGGCTCCAGCCTGCAAACCCAAAGGTCACTGGTTCGATTCCCCAGCCAGGGAACATAACCAGATTGCAAGCCAGGTCTCCAGCCAGGTCCATACCTGGAGGCAGGTGAAAAGCAACCATACACTGATGTCTCCCTCTCTGCCTCTCTCCCTTCCTCTCTGGAAATAATAAATAAAATATCTTAAAAAGTAAATAAAAATAAAAGTTTTATGTATGGTCATCATTTTCTTTAAATTCTCTGAGCCTCTTTCTTTCTCATGTGTAAATGGATATATAACACTTCTCACTCACATGTCTTGGATTCATTAGATGGTAAGCTTTTTTCCTCCCCCTCCTTCCTCTGCTTCTTTCTGCTTCCTCTTGCTCCATCTGGTCTACTCTGCTCTCCTCTCTCTGCCCTCCTTTTTGCTCTTCATTTTGTCTTACTTGAGTTTGCAGCTATAGATAGAGTAGTGTAGTACCTTTTACATAACATGTATTCAACACATTTAGAGTGAAAGAATTAATGCAAAGTGTGTCAGTCATAAGCTATGGGACAGACAGCTGTTAGATACTGCAGGTAAATAGAGACTCACTCCATTCTGTCATTGGTCCTCTTCCCTTTAGCGATGGTAATCCTGAGTCTGAGCTTTGAATGGTTTCACTGACAATGGTAATAGTAATCCTGAACATTCTTGTAACAAGGCTGGCAGGGTCTATGGAACAATCTTCCAATTCATACAAAACTAATTAAATCATTTGTGACTTTAAGACTCAGCCTCGGCCTTGCTAGCACCATGACCCATGCTATTGACTTTTCTTTTGGTCATTTATGAAGCTAGGTCTTGGTGTTTGACACTGGAAGGAAAGCAAGCAGAAGACTTTGTAGCCCATCAACAAGAGAGGTGGGGGTCCTCTCACACTCTGCCTTGCATGTGCAGGGATGCCAGCCAGCACCTGGGAGAGCCTGGCATAGTCAGGAGAAAAGATGGCTCTGTTGCACAACTACTTCTGCTTCCCTGAAGCACCGACTGGGGTTTGGACAGATATTTCAGGCTCATCTGCTGCCTTCCCGGGCAGACCTCTGTCAGATTGTTGCATCTATTGCTTGGTTGTCCGATTGCCAACCTATCTGGTTTGTTCCCTTATAAGAAGATCATCTTGAGAATGGGGGATAGCTGTTGTTGGGTAAGACATTGGAAAAGAAAGCTATGTCACTGAGCTTTGTTGTTCATTCCTTTCTCTTTCTGAAGAATTCTAATTTCAACCCCAGCATTACATACTTTTGCCATAAGACGTAATGAAAATTTTAGAGAACTACTCAAAGTAATAATAATATCTAAAGAACTTTTATTTATATAGTGCTAATTATCTGTCATATCACTCAATTCTCATAATTCTTTGAGGAAGCAATTATTGTTTCATTATTCTCACTTACACTTGGGGAAATGGATATACAGAGGGGGTTAAAGGGGGTTACCCATGATGAGTCACACACCTTTTTAATGGTGGAATCCAGATTTGAACTGTGTATAGTTCGGCTCCAGATCCTTAACCACACCACTATGCCACCTTCATAATCACATCAGAGAAACTGGAGTGTGAACTTTTTGTGACTGATGTTTATACTCTGCAAGTTACAACTATCTTTATTCCAATGACCTCACATTTATGACACACAAGCATCGTAAATTTCCTACAATGTTCAGAAATTATCATTGTCAAGCTCTGGCCAACTCATTTGAGGGAAGTTTGTAATATTATTCCTGAACTTGCTGGTTAGAATAACTACACATAAACATATTCATTAGCAATACTTTTTCATGTATGTGTTTCTGTCAAAGTTCATGTGTACTTTCTCCTAGAATCTCCAAAGAGCTACTCTTTTATAAAGTGATTGTTCAAGGCCCTTTAAGGATAGGGTCCCTTCAGATTTTATTCCTTCAGCATGTACTCATAGCTTGTCTTATGCCAGACAATGCAGTAGGTTTCCAGTAATGACATGGTCCCTCTGTTCCTGAGGTCACCTTTGAAAGAAAATAATAAGCTGGGTTTCCAAATAGGAGCACCTAAGTTGAGTCAATTCTTGTTCTGGGAAGAACTCATTATCTTAGTTTTAGAGTTGGAGGGGTTTTTATTTGGGCTAATTTATTAATTTTATTTTGTATTTGTTTTTAAATATTTTATTTATTATTTTCAGAGAGATGGGAAGGGAGAGGCAGAGAGGGAGAGGAACATCAATGTATGGTTGCCTTTCACCTGCCTCCAGTCATGGACCTGGCTGGAGACCTGACTTGCAACCTGGTTATTTGCCTTGGCTGGGGAATCAAAACAGCGACCTTTGGGTTTGCAGGCCAGTGCCTTATCCACTGTACCACCAGCCAGTATTTGGGCTAATTTTTTATTGAGCTGCAATTGACAATGACTTTGTAATAATTTAAGTTGTACATATGTTGGTTTGATACATTTATATGTTGTAATATAACCACAGTAGCATTGATTAATACTTCTATTATTTCCATAATTATCATTTCTTTTTTTGTCAATATTGGGTTTCCTAGCAATTTTGAAGTTTATATTATATTATTGGGTTTCCTAGCAATTTTGAAGTTTATACTAGATTATTGACTCTAATTACTATATTATACATCAGATCTCCAAGAATTTATCTATAATGCATATTTGTATCCTTAAAAAACATTTGCCCTATTCCAACTCTCACTCTACATCCCCTGGTATCCATCATTCTACTTTGTTTTTTATAAGTTTGTTTTTAGATTTCACATATAAATGATATTATCTAGTTTTTGTCTTTCTCTGTATCACTTATCTCAATATAACGCCTTCAAGCTCTATCCATGTTGTTGCAAATGGCAGGATTTCCTTCTTTCACATAGGTAAATAATAATAATTCCACTTTCTTTATGTACCATATCTTCTTTATCCATGCATCTGTTGGTGAACACTTACATTTTTGGACTCAACATAAAAAAAAATGCTTTAATGTGTACTGAAAGCCGCAGCCGCAAATCAGCCCATCATGCCTCCTTTGATGATCATTTCTTTCTCTACTTAGTCTTTTTTTCTTCTTGCCATCTATCACCCCCTTTCTAGGTTTATTCTTAATTTTTTCCTACTCCTTCCTTTCAGCTTCTTCTCTTTCTCATATATTATAAAAGAAACTAGGATCATATGAGAAACAATTTATTTCATTGCTTTTCTATAGCCATAATGTATGCAAATAAATTTATATTTATTAGTGTTTATAAAAATGATAAAGATAAGGTAAGTCTGGGAGAATATTTGAGTAGTGGGAGAGAGGTAGATAAACAGGACCTGTAGAAATTCTATTCACAAAATAGGTATTTTTCTAATTTTAATAAGGGAATACATTTTCTATTCTTTAGTTCAAAACTAAATAAGGAATAGATGTAGTAATATTTGTCAGATTTTCCATTTATTAAAAGCCAGGATGGACGGGGATAATAGCATAATTCAATATTTATGATGTAGAAGCTTCTACATAAATATTAAAATAAGGCAGTTATCAGAACTATTGTTTTTATTTACTTTCAAATTTTAACATCAAATTATGTTTATGTGGTGGAGTTCAATACCTGAAAAAATAGCTCTTTTGTCTATTAATAAATACAGCCATAAGACTGTCATGGGAAAAAACTATTTTTAAACTAAATAATTTGAGAAAACATGAAATGGTACTTCTGCTTCTGGGAAGATAGAGTAAATGTACTTTTCCTTATTCTTCCTGCCAGTAACAACTAAAAGTTGTGGACACTATATATGAAACAAACATAAAAACACTCCTAGGTAGAGAAAAGGCAGTCCAGCTAGGGTCCATGAGAACTAAGAAACAACATGTCAGCAATTTCCTGGGTTTTCTTTTTGCCTCCTATATACCAGACTGAGTCTTAGGAGAAGTCAGCACGCTAGAAATGCAATAGGTGATGCCCATAAAAACTGTCAGAAAAGCCAGAAAAAAAAGGAAAGACATGGCCAAGCCTAGCCAAACAGCAGTGTTATACAATAAATGTTTTACTCGTAACAAACACCATAGTGAATCTGTGGACCTACCCATCCTATTAGCAAAGGTTGAGAGCTATCTAGACCTCCACCCTCATGATGCCCCCCGGCTCTGGTTGCATTAGGCAAGGCCAAAAGAAGCTGGCACTTTCACCCTATTGGGTAGTATATACATTCCCTTTCCCAAGGTAATGACCCCAACCTCACCTCATGTACTGTTGGAGCAGCTTGGCTCCATCTTGCAATAAGAAAGTGCCATTCTCCTGCCCTCTGAAGTGGTATCAGAGGAGGCCTGGTGGAGCTCAGGACCTTGACTACTCTGAAGCAGTCACAGGCTATTCCTTCTTTGGTGTCAGTGGAGTGGTAAACAGGGGCATGTGTCCCTCCAAGGCAGATGCTTCTGCAGAGGCCTAGTGAATTGTTTAAACCCTGTCCCTTCTCAGTAGCAAAAGGAAGCCCCTCCTCTGCTAAGTATTAATGGGGGCAAAGTAAGGAACCTGGGCATCTACACATATGTAGCAAAAATTAGGTGGTGCTCATCTTCAGAGGAGGCCTTCTAAATCATAAGATTTAAGTAAGAAGACTCTAATAACATAATACCCAAAATTTCCAAGTTTCAATCTAAGATCATATGTATAATAATTAGCAGAAAATTATAAATTGAAAGAGAAAACTAAATCAACCTTTTCTGATGCAGAGATGACAGAGATGTCAGAATGAATTGACCACCATTTTTAAAAAGCAATCATAAAAATGCTTAAAAATGGATATTTTAGAACTGAAAAAATAAGATTAAAAAAAAAATCAATGGATGCCCTGGCTGGTGTGGCTCAGTGGATTGGCCCCAGCCTGTGAACCCAAAGGTCGCTAGTTCAACTGCCCAGTCAGGGCACATAACCAGATTGCAAGCCAGGTCTCCAGCCAGGTCCTTAGCTGGAGGCAGGTGAAAGGCAACCATACATTGGTGTTCCTCTCCCTTTCCTCCTCCCTCCCTGCCCTTCTCTCTGAAAATAATAAATAAAATCTTTAAAAACAGTCAATGGATAGAGTTAGATAAGTGAACATAGGAAAGAATCTATTGACATTAAAAATAGATAAAAAAACAAGAAGAACATAGATTGTGGAAAAAGAAACAAACAGACCCTCAGAGACATGAGCAACTATAATAAAATGTCTAACATTTGTGTAATTGAAGTTATAGAGGAGGAGAAATAGTCAACACTATTAAATTTTGATGTTATATAAAGTAAAATCTAAAGCATTCATTAAAATTTGTACAATGTGATATACTCAAAACAACACAGATAAAACAAAAGGAGATTCTATAAATACATTCAAACTGTCCACCAAAGCCAAGAAAAAGAAAACAGAAACAAGGGACCAGAAAATGGAACATATAATGGCAAATCTAAGCTTTACTATATCCATAAAACATCGCCTGTAAATGATTTAATTATACAAAATAAAAGAGAAGTCAGCGTATTGAATAAAAACATAACAAAACTATGTTTTTCATAGGAAGCACAACATGTATAATAATATATAAAGGTTGAGTTACAAAGATGGAAAAGGTATACCATACAAACTTTAATCGAATGAAAGTATGAGTGGATATACTAATAATCAGAAAAGTAGATTTCAGAGTAAGGCATTTACCAGGGAGAGGGACATTATATAGTGAATAAAATTATATAATAAATAAAATTCCAAATCACCAATTAGACATAGCACTATTAAATGTATATATACCAAAAATAATATATATTCGTAATTATAGTTGCTGACCTCAAATTTTGCTGTTAACAATTAATACAACTAGTTGAATTATTTATTTCTCCATTATGTTCCAAATCATTGATTTGAACTCCTGCATCCTTTCTTTCACTGTTCACTGTGGATTTTTCTTTATTTCACTTAGTGTAGCCTTCATTTCTTCACTTATGCTTTTGCCATACTCAATGAGTTCTCTGAGCATTCTTATCTCCACTGTTTTGAATTATGCATTTGATAGGATGACTATCTCTATTTCACTTAGTTTGTTTTCTGGGGTCAGAACAGAATGAAAAACCAAGAATTCAAAAAACAAAACAAAACAAAACAAAACAAATAAAGGAGAGAATAAAAAGACTCTGGGATATCTCCAAATGTGCCAACATCTGAATCATAGGGATGCCAGAAAGAGAAGAGGAAGAGCAAGAAATTGAACACTTATTTGAAAAAAATAATGGAATAAAACTTCCCTAATTTGGTGAAGGAAATAGACATACAAGTCCAGGAAGCCCAGAGAGTCCCAAACAAGTTGGACCCAAAGAGGACCACACCAAGACACATAATTAAAATACCAAAAGTTAAAGATAAAAAGATTCTCTGAATGGTGTGGTTCAGTGTATTGAGCACTGGTGGGCAAACCCAAAGGTCACTGTTTCAATTCCCAGATAGGGCACATATCCAGGTTGCAACCCAGGTCTCCAGCCAGGTCCCCAACTGAAGGCAGTTGAAAGGCAACCATACATTGATGTTTCTTTCCCTTTCTTCCTCCCTCGCTTCCCCTCTCTCTAAAAATAATGAATAAAATTTTAAAAAATAAAGAGAAAAAGAAAATCTTAAAAGCAAGAGGAAAGAAAAATTACCTACAAAGGAGTTCCCATAAGACTATCAGCTGATTTCTCAAAAGAAACTTTGATGGCTAGAAGGGACTGGAAAGAAGTATTCAAAGTGATGAAAAGCAAGGGCCTACAACCAAGATTACTCTATCCAGCAAAGCTACCATTTAGAATGGAAAGGCGGATAAAGTACTTCCCAGGCAAGGTAAAGCTAAAGGAGCTCTTCATCACCAATGACAACAAACTTAACTCTCAACTGAATCTAAAAATCAAACAAACAAACAAATGAGAAAACCAAATAAACTAATCAAACAACTAGAACAGAAACAGAATCATAGGTATGGGGACCATATGGAGGGTTATCATTGGAGAAAGAGGAGAATGGGGAAAAGGCACAGGGATAAAGAAGCATAATTGGTAGGTACAAAATAGAAAAAGAAATGTTACAAACAATATAGGAAATGGAGAGAGCAAAGAAACTCATATGCATGGCCCATGGACATGAACTAAAGGAGGGATTGCTGGAGAAGAGGGTGGTACTGGGTGGATGGTGGCAAAGGGGGAAAATTGGGACAACTGTAAGAGCATAATGAATAAAATATACTTTTAAAATAATTAATAGAAAAAAACAATGCTACCTAAAAAGTAAACCAGAAATCAAAGATGGTGACAGAGTAGAGAGCAGTGCTGATGGTGTTCTCCAGTACCAGAGCAGCTAGAGGACAGGATAGGGAGTTTGAGACATCTTCAGGTCCCTAAGAATTGGAGCGGTCAGCATCTGGACTCAGGGGAGCACAGCCCAGAGGCAGCAGAGACCTACCAGAGAGCAGGTGAGGTGGTTCCAGACTGACCAGCCAGTGGGCCAAGGTCAGCTCTGGGCAGTGCTGCCTCTACCCAGAGGGGCGTCTTTCATTGAAACCAGCTCCAGGCTCCCTGGCAACTAGAAATCTGAACAGTGAAGTGTGGGCAGCAAGGGCAAACCCTGTAGGGAACGAGGAATTGAACTCCTGCAGGGGAGGGACTGCGCTCCTGCCGCAGGAAGAGGAAGCTCGTCACTGGGACAGGGGTGGAGAAGAGTCCTGTGGGGAGCAGGAGCTGGGAGCAGGGAAGTGCACTGGCCAGGGTTGTTAGAGGGCCAAAACGGTGCTGCTGGGCCATTGGGGAAACAGCAGCTTGAAGCCCCAAGGAGGGGGGAGGCCCAGCCCTGCACACCTACACAGGCCCCCAGGCTCCCAAGGAAACTCCAAACTGCGAGCCAGGAACTTATAGCTGGGGCAACTGATCTGCCCATTGCCCTAGATAAAGGCTGCAGACGCACAGGGAGAGGTGCATCACAGAGGTGGCGTAAAGGACACCTTGGAGAGCTGGTCTGCTTGGAGGATTGGCTGTCACACGGGAGAGCTGGGCAGTGTTGGCAGACCCCAGGCACTGTTGGCAGACGGGGGCTGCCTCCTCGGGGAGCTGCAGGGGCAGGGCCAGTCATCACAGGAACCAGCGAGGTTGCAGGCTACCCTGCAGGGGTGCCAGGTGCCCATCACAGGCAGGAACCTCCTCCAGGAGATGGAGGGGGCACCCTGCGGGTCCCAGAACACTGGAAGCCCTGAAACCCAGCTAGGCTACTGAAGGCCCAGCCTACCTGGGGACTGCCACTCAGAATCAGCCCTGATTGTGACAATCAGAGGCCCTGCCACTCCAACACCAGCAGTAGACTACAGAGACCTGACCAAGAAAAAGAGGCAGACTCAGGAAATGGATTACTACTAATGTCAAGCACCTGAGTTATACGGAGAGCTACATGAACTATTAATCCCCAGCATATCCTTTTCAAAAGTTACTTCTCACATATTCTTAATCACCACCTCCCCCCATCTCAATCCACCTAAATGCCCAAGACCCTCCCCCTACTCTTGATTTAAAGTCTACTCACTCTCTGGCTACAACACATTCCCAGTCCTCAATCTAAGTATTACTCCCTACTCCCTTCCCCAGCCACCTAAACCCTTTCTTTATTCTTTTCTTTCTTCCTTTTTGTTTTTCATTCCTTCCTTTTTTTTTTTCTCTTTTCTTCCTGTTAAAACCCACAGGTCCTGGCTCCACCTGGACCAATCAGAGATCATAAAGGGTGAACAGACACCTAAACCCTTTCTTTATTAATATTGTTTTTTTCTTGCCATTTTTTCTTTTTTAATTAAAAAAAAAAATTTTTTTTTCTCTCTCTCTCTGGTATAAGCCCAGAGGTCCCAGCTACACCTGGACCAATCAGGGATCATCATTAAGGGTGAACAGACACCTAAACCCTTTATGCTTATTATTATTATCTTTTTTTTTTTTTTCTTTTTTCTCTTTTCTCTTTTCTTTTTTTCCTGCTAAAAGCCCATGGGTCCAGAATACAACCAGACAGCCCAAATAAAGGACACACCAAGAACAACAAGTGGAGAAAATATGAGAGACTGCAACATTGAACTCCACAAATCTCCTAACACAGAAGGTTGCTCAACTAAGGCAAGGAAGCAAAGCAGGTTAATCCAAGGAAAAAACAAAATAAATAAATAAATAAAAAGCAAGCAACAACAGACACCCAAAATAGGGAGAAAAAGAATCACTCAATCACCAATAGGAAAGGAAGAATACCCAGAAAGACCACAAAATGAAAAAGAGGAACCTGAAATATCAGATAAGGAATTCAAAGGAATGATGATAGAGAAGCTCAATGAGTTCAGCCACATCAAAGAAAACTATAAACAACTATAGGAGAACTACAAAGTACTCCAGAGAAGTTACAAGGAACTTACTGAGAGCTACAACAGCATGAAAAAGGACATAGACACTATCAATAAGTGCCAGGAGGAAATGAAGAATACAATTTCTGAATTGAAGAATACAGTAGAAGGAATCAACAGTAGGCTAGAGGAAGCAGAGGACCAGATCAGCGAGTTGGAGGATAATGCAGGCAAATACTCCAAGACAGTACAAGAGAATAAAAAAAGGCTGAACGAGATTGAAGAGGGTTTAAGAGAGCTGCAGGAAACATGAAACGTAACAACATCCATATCACTGTGATACAAGAAGAAGAAGAGAAACAAGGAATGGAAAACCTGTTCAAAAAAGTCATGATAGAACATTTCCCTAACATGATGAGTGAAAACATTAATCAATTTCAGGAAGCACAGAGGGTCCCAATGAGGATCAACCCAAACAGACCAAATCCAAGGCACATTATTATTAAAATGGCGAATTTCAAAGACAAAGAGAGAATCCTAAAAGCATCAAGAGAGAAATGACAAATAACATATAAAGGGGCTCCAATAAGGCTATCAAATGATTATTCAACAGAAACAATTCAAGCCAGAAGGGAATGGCAAAAAGTATTTCAAGTCATGGTCAACAAAGGCCTGCAACCAAGAATACTCTACCCAGCAAGGCTCTCATTCAAGATAGAAGGAGATATACGGAGCTTCCCAGACAAAAAAGACTAAAAGAATACATCTCTACCAAACCAGCATTGCAAGAAATGCTAAAGGGTCTGCTTTAAAAATAAATAAATAAATAAAATGAAGAAACAGAGAAAGCCAAAGAGGAATACAGACACAAAGGGAGAAAATGTCAATGAATAAGTATCAATCAATAATAATCTTAAATGCAAATGGATTAAATGCACCAATCAAAAGACAAAGGGTAGCTGAGTGGATAAGACAACATGACCCACATATATGCTGTCTTCAAGAGATCCACCTCAGAACAAAAGATTGACACAGACTGAGAGTGAAGGGATGGAAAAATGTATATCAAGCAAATGGATGCACAAAAAAAGCTAGAGTAGCAATACTTATTTCAGACAAAATAGATTTTACAATGAAGGCCATGAAAAGGGACAAAGATGGACATTTCATAATACTTAAGGGAACAATCCATCAAGAAGAAATAACTCTGATAAAAATATATGCACCCAACATAGGAGCTCCGAAATATATAAGGAAAATCTTGGAAGATTTTAAGAAAGACATAGACAGCAATACACTAATGGTAGGGGATTTTAATACCCCACTATCAACAATGTAAAGATCTTCCAAACAGAAAATCTCCAAAGATGTTGTGACATTGAACAATACTCTAGAGGAAATGGACTTAACTGATGTATACAGTCTTTTACCCCAAGGAAGCAAAATACACATTCTTTTCAAATGCACATGGAACATTCTCTAAGATAGACCACATGCAATGTCACAAGACAAGCCTCCACAAATACAGGAAAATCGAAATCATACAAAGTATCTTCTGAGATCACAAAGGCTTGAAACTGGAAACCATCTCAAGGAAAAAACCAAAAATTCTCTAACTCATGGAGACTGAATAACATGCTTTTAAGCAATGAATAGGTTAACAATGAGATCCAAGATGAAATCAAAAAGTTCCTGGAAACAAATGACGGTGAACACACAACAGCCCAAAACCTATGGGATACAGCAAAGGCAGTTCTCAGGAGGAAATTTATAGCAATACAGGCCTTCCTAAAAAGACACAAGAAGTTTATAAAAACAACCTAACCACAAAGCTGCAAGAACTAGAGGAGCAACAATAAATAAAACCCAGAGCAAGTAGATGGAAGGAAATCATCAAGATCAGAGCAGAACTAAATAATTCCGAGATTCAAACTACAATTTGAAGAAAAAAAACCCAAGAAACTACAATTTGAAAAATCAACAGGTCCCGGTGCTGGTTCTTTGAAAAAATAAAGAAAATTGACAAGTCCTTATCCAGACTCATCAAGAAAAAGAGAGAGAGGACCCAAATAAACAAAATCAGAACTGAAAGAGGGGAAATCACAACTGATACCTCTGAAATACAAAAGATTGTAAGAAATTACTACAAACAACTATATGACAAAAAAATATGACAACCTGGACGAAATGGACACATTTCTGGAAATGTATAATGTACCAAAACTGAGCCCAGAAGAAGCAGAAAGCCTGAATAGGCCAATAACAACTATTGAAATTAAAGAAGTAACCCAAAATCTCCCAAAGCACAAAAGCCCTGGACCAGATGGCTACACAGGTGAAATTTACCAAACATTTAAAGAGAAAAAATTCCTATCCTTCTTAACCTTTACCAACAAATACAGGAAGAGGAAAGACTCCCAAACTCTTTCTATGAGGCCAACATTATTCTAATCCCAAAACCAGGTCAAGACATAACTAAGAAAGAACGCTGTAGGCCAATATCTCTGATGAACATAGATGCTAAAATTCTCAACAAAATATTGGCCAATCAGATTCAGCAGTATATTACAAAGATCATGCTCCATGATCAAGTTGGTTTCATCCCAGGGATGCAGGGATGGTTCAACTTTCATAAATCAATCAATGTAATACACCACATCAACAAATTGAAAGATAAAAACCATATGATCATATAAATAGATGCTGAAAAAGCATTTGATAAAGTACAGCAACCAGTTATGATAAAAACACTCAGCAAAATGGGAATAGAGGGAGCATACCTCAACATCATAGAGGCCATCTATGAGGAATGTGAAGCCAACATCATACTTAATGGACAAAAACTGAAAGCTTTCCCCCTAAGATCAGGAATGACACAAGGCTGTCCACTTTCTCCACTTCTATTCAACATTGTCTTGGAAGTTCTAGGTATAGCCATCAGAGAAGAAAAGGGAATCAAAGGTATCCAAATTGGAAAGGAGAAAGTCAAACTGTCATTATTTGCACATGATATGATTGTGTACATGCAAAACCCGATAGACTCCACCAAAAACTTACTCGACCTAATAAGCAAATTTAGCAAAATAGCTGGATATAAAGTCAATATCCAGAAATCAAAAGCATTTTTGTATACCAATAATGAAACAGAAAAAGAAGCGAAATAACAAATCCCATTTACCATAGCAACAAGAAAAATAAAGTACCTAGGAATAAACTTAACTAAGGAGGTAAAAGACCTGTATTCGGAAAACTACAGAAGAATGAAGAAAGAAATCAAAGAAGATACAAATAAATGGAAGCATATACCATGTTCATGGATGGGAAGAATCAACATCATTAAAATGTCCATACTACCCAAAGCAATCTACATATTCAATGCAATCCCAATTAACATACCAATGACAGGCTTCACAGAAATAGAAAAAATACGTCAAAAATTTTTTAAATTTTATTGTTGTTGTATTACATCAATCTCCTTTTTGCTCCCCTCTGTCCCCCTCCCCACCCACCCATTCCCCCCAAAGTCAGTCCCAACTATTGGCCATGTCCATGGTTCCTTTATCTAGGTTCTTTTCTAAGCTGCTCCCCTTTCTTGCCTCTGCCTCCCCCCTCTCCCCTCCCCCCAACCCCTTTCACCCTGACCACTGAAGGCCTATTCCTTGTGTTCATATACTTGGTTCTGTTTTGCTTGTTGTCAGTTTTGCTTATTATTGTCCCATAATGGAGCCAAAAAGCCCATGAATAGCCACAGCAATCTTGAGAAAGAAGAACAAGGTAGGAGAAATCACAATACCAGACTTCAAACAATACTACAAGGCTACTGTCATCAAAATAGCCTGGCACTGGCATAAGGCAGGCATATAGATCAATGGAACAGAATAGAGAGCCCAGAAATTAACCCAGGACTCTATGGTCAACTACTATTTGACAAAGGGGGAAGGAACATCCAATGGAGTCAAAACAGTCTCTTCAACAAATGGTGTTGGGAGAACTGGACAGCAACATGCAAAAAGATAAAACTAGGCCACCAGCTTACACCATACACCAAAATAAGCTCAAGATGGATAAAGGATTTAAACATAAGCAGTGCCACCATAAACGTCCTGGAGAAAAATATAGGCAGTAAACTTTTGGATATCCTATGCAAAAATATGTTTACTGATACTTCACCAAGGGCAAAGGAAATAAAAGAACAAATCAACAAATGGGACTATATCAAATTGAAAAGTTTCTGTTCAGCTAAAGAAAATATCAGCAAAATTCAAAGGGAACCAACTGTATGGGAAAACATAATTGCCA
>PVIW01013896.1:0-25507 GCA_004026585.1 Noctilio leporinus | reverse complement strand
CCATCTTTGTCCCTTTTTATGTCCTTCATTGTAAAATCTATTTTGTCTGAAATCAGTATTGCTACTCCAGCTTTTTTTTCATGTCCATTTGCTTGATATATAGTTTTCCATCCCTTCACTCTCAATCTGTGTCGATCTTTTGTTCTGAGGTGTGTCTCTTGAAGACAGCATATATGTGGGTCATGTTGTCTTATCCATTTGGCTACCCTCTGTCTTTTGAATGGTGCATTTAAACCATTTACATTCAAGGTTATTATTGATTGATACTTATTCATTGCCATTTTCTCCCTTTGTGTCTGTATTCCTCTTTGGCTTTCTTTGTTTCTTCATTTTTTTTATTTATTTATTTTCAAAGCAGACCTTTTAGCATTTCTTGCAATGCTGGTTTAGTAGAGATGTATTCTTTTAGTCTTCGTTTGTCTGGGAAACTCCTTATTTCTTCTTCTATCTTGAATGAGAGCCTTGCTGGGTAGAGTATTCTTGGTTGCAGGCCTTTGTTTCCCATTACTTGAAATACATTTTGCCATACCCTTCTGGCTTGAATTGATCCTGTTGAATAATCATTTGATAGCCTTATTGGAGCCCCCTTACATGTTATTTGTTGTTTTTCTCTTGATGCTTTTAGGATTCTCTATTTGTCTTTGAAATTAGCCATTTTAATAATAATGTGCCTTGGTGTTGGTCTGTTTGGGTTGATCCTCATTGGGGCTCTCTGTGCTTCCTGAATTTGATTAATGTTTTCACTCATCATGTTAGGGAAATTTTCTATCATGACTTTTTTGAACTGGTTTTCCATTCCTTGTTTCCCTTCTCCTTCTGGTATCCCTATGATACGGATGTTGTTACGTTTCATGTAGTCCTGCAGCTCTCTTAACTCCTCTTCAGTCTTATTCAGCCTTTTTTTATTCTCTTGTACAGTCTTGGAGTATTTGTCTACATTACCCTCCAACTCGCTGATCCGGTCCTCAGCTTCCTCTAGCCTACTGTTGATTCCTTCTACTGTATTCTTCAATTCAGAAATTGTATTCTAAATTTCCTCCTGCCACTTATCGATAGTTTCTATGTCCTTTTTCATGCTGTTGTAGCTCTCAGTCAGTTCGCTGTAACTTCCTTGGAGGTGTTTATAGTTTCCATTGAGCTGGCTAAGCTCATTGAGCTTCTCTATCATCATTATTTTGAATTCCTTATTTGATACATTGTGTGCTTCTGTTTCATTTGGTGGTCTTTCTGGGAATTCTTCCTTTCTGTTTGGTGATGGACTGATTCTTTTTTCCCCCATTTTGCGTGTCTGTAGTTGCTTGCTTTTTATTATTTATTTTATTTTATTTTCTATTTTTATTTTTTTTTAATTTTATTGTTGTTGTATTACATCCATCGCCTTTTTGCTTCCCTCTGTCACCGTCCCCACCCACCCATTTCCCCCAAAGTCAATCCCTCCTGTTGTCCATGTCCATAGTTCCTTTATACAAGGTTCTTGTCTAAGATGCTCCCCTTTCTTGCCTCTGGCTCCCCCATCCCCCTAACCCCTTTCCCCCTGACCATTGAAGGTCCTTGTATTCATATATTTGGTTCTGTTTTGCTTGTTGTTAGTTTTGCTCATTATTGTCCTGTAACGGGTGAGATCATACAATATTTGTCCTTCAGTGACTGGCTTATTTCACTAAGCATAATACTCTCCAGTTCCATCCATGTTGTTGCAAAGGGTACAAGTTCCTTCTTTCTTTCTGCTATATAGAATTCCATTGTGTAAATGTACCAAAGTTTTTGGATCCAATCATCCACTGATGGGCACTTAGGCTGTTTCCAGCACTTGGCTATTGTAAATAGCGCCGCTATGAACATAGGTGTGCATAGGTTCCTATGAATTGGTGTTTCAGGATTCTTTGGGTATAGTCCAAGTAGTGGAATTGCTGGATCACAAGGCAGTTCCATTTTTAGTTTTTTAAGGAAACCCCATACTGTTTTCTACAGTGGCTGAACCAGACTAAATTCCCACCAACAATGCACGAGGGTTCCCTTGGCCCCACATCCTCGCCAACACTTGTTGTTTGTTGATTTGCTGATGATTGCTATTCTGACAGGTATGAGGTGGTATATTATTGTGGTTTTAATTTGCATCTCTCTGATGACTAGTGATGTTGAGCATTCTATCATATGCCTCTGGGCCCTTTGTATATCTTCCTCAGTGAGTTGTCTGTTCAGGTCCTTTGCCCATTTTTTAATTGGGCTGTCTGTTTCCCTGGTGTTGAGTTGCATTAGTTCTTTGTATATTTTGGAGATCAGACCCTTGTCTGAGGTATCATTGGCAATAACGTTTTCCCATACAGTTGGTTCCCTTTGAATTTTGTTGATATTTTCTTTAGCTGAACAGAAATTTTTCAATTTGATATAGTCCCGTTTGTTGATTCATTCTTTTATTTCCTTTGCCCTTGGTAAAGTATCAGTAAACATATTTTTGCATAGGATATCCAAAAGATTACTGCCTACATTTTTCTCCAGGACCTTTATGGTGGCACTGCTTATGTTTAAATCCTTTATCCAGCTTGAGTTTATTTTGGTGTATGATGTAAGTTGGTGGTCTAGTCTTATCTTTTTGCATGTTGCTGTCCAGTTCTCCCAACACCCTTTGTTGAAGAGACTGTTTTTACTCCATTTGATGTTCCTTCCCCCTTTGTCAAATGTTAGTTGACCATAGAGTCCTGGGTTAATTTCTGGGCTCTCTATTCTGTTCCATTGATCTGTATGTCTAGTCTTATGCCAGTACCATGCTGTTTTGATGACAGTAGCCTTGTAGTATAGTTTGATATGCGGTATTGTGATTCCTCCTACCTTGTTCTACTTTCTCAAGATTGTGGTGGCGATTTGTGGGTGTTTTTGGCTCCATATAAATTTTTGAAGTATTTTTTCTATTTCTGTGAAGTCTGTCATTGGTATTTTAATTGGGATTGCATTGAATATGTAGGTTGCTTTGGGTAGTATGGACATTTTAATGATGTTAATTCTTCCCATCCATGAACCTGGTATATTCTTCCATTTATTTGTGTCTTCCTTGATTTCTTTCTTCATTGTTCTGTACTTTTCTGAGTACAGATCTTTTACCACCTTAGTTAAGTTGATTCCTAGGTACTTTATTTTTTTTGTTGCTATGGTGCATGGTATTTGTTTCTTCGCTTCTATTACTGTTGTTTCATTTTTGGTATACAAAAATGCTTTTGATTTTTGGATATTGACTTCATACCCAGCTATTTTCCTAAATTTGCTTATTAGGTTGAGTAAGTTTTTGGTGGAGCCAATCGGGTTTTGTATGTACACTATCATATCATCTGCAAATAATGACAGTTTGACTTCCTCCTTTCCAATTTGGAAACCTTTGATTCCTTTTTCTTGTCTGATGGCTATAGCTAGAACTTCCAAGACAATGTTGAATAGAAGTGGAGAAAGTGGGCAGCCTTGTCTTGTTCCTGGTCTTAGGGGGAAAGCTTTCAGTTTTTGTCAGTTAAGTATGATGTTGGCTTCAGGTTTCTCATAGATGGCCTTTATGATGTTGAGGTATGCTCCCTCTATTCCCATTTTGATGAGGGTTTTATCATAAATGGTTGCTGCACTTCATCAAATGCTTTTTCAGCATCTATTGATATGATCACATGGTTTTTATCTTTTAATTTGTTGATGTGGTGTATTACATTGATTGATTTATGAATGTTGTATCATCCTTGCATCCCTGGGATGAAGCCCACTTGATCATTGTGTATGATCTTTGTAATATACTGCTGAATCCGATAGGCCAATATTTTGTTGAGAATTTTAGCATCTATGTTCATCAGAGATATTGGCCTGTAGCTTTCTTTCTTAGTTGTGTCTTGGTCTGGTTGGGTTGATCCTCATTGGGACCCACTGTGCTTCCTGAACTGGATTCATGTTTTCACTCATCATGTTAGGGAAATTTTCTATCATGACTTTTTTGAACAGGTTTTCCATTCCTTGTTTCTCTTTTCCTTCTGGTATCCCTATGATACGGATGTTGTTACGTTTCATGTTATCCTGCAGCTCTCTTATCCCCTCTTCAGTCTTATTCAGCCTTTTTTTATTCTCTTGTACTGTCTTGGAGTATTTGTCTACATTATCCTCCAACTTGCTGATCCGGTCCTCTGCTTCCTCTAGCCTACTGTTGATTCCTTCTACTGTATTCTTCAATTCAGAAATTGTATTCTTCATTTTCCCCTCCACCTGTTGATAGTTTCTATGTCCTTTTTCATGCTGTTGTAGTTCTCAGTAAGTTCCTTGTAACTCCCCTGGAGTTCTTTGTAATTTCCCTGAAATTCTTTGTAATTTCCCTTGAGTTCTTTGTAGTTCTCCTGGAGTTGTTTATAGTTTTCTTTGATGTGGCTGTGCTCACTGAGCTTCTCTATCATCATTCTTTTGAATTCCTTATCTGATATCCCAGGTGCCTCTGTTTCATTTTGTGTTCTTTCTGGGGATTCTTCCTTTCCTTTTGGTGATGGACTGATTCTTTTTTTCCCCATTTTGGGTGTCTGTGCTTGCTTTTTATTTATTTATTTATTTTTGTTCTTTCCTTGGGTAAACTTGCTTTGCTTTCTTGCCTTAGTTGAGCACCCTTCTGTGATAGGAGATTTGTGGAGTTCAGCGTTGCCATCTCCCAGATTTTCTCCACTTGCCGTTCTTGGTTTATCCTTTATTTGGGCTGTCTGGTTGTATTTTGGGCCTGTGGGCTTTTAGCAGAAAAAAAAACAAAAAGAAACAAACAAAAAACAAAAAAAAACAGAAAAGTAAAAACCAAACCAAACCAAACCAAATTTAAAAAATACAAAAGGAAAAACCAAATGAAAATGATAATAACAATAATAAGAAAGCGTTTAGATGGCTGTTCACCCTTAATAATCCCTGACTGGTCCAGATGGAGCCTGGACCTGAGGGCTTTTAGCAGAGAAAAAGAAAAGAAAGAAACAAAGAAAGAAAGAAAGAAAGACAAAAAGGGTGAAAGTCACAAGACAAAGAGAAATCAATATTAATAAAGAAAGGGTTTAGGTGTCTGTTTCCCCTTTATGATTTCTGATTGGTCCAGGTGGAGCCAGAACCTGTGGGCTTTACCAGGAGGAAAAGGAAAAGAAAAAAGAAAGAAAAAAAAAAAAAAAGAAGAAAAGAAAAGAAAGAGGAAGGAAGAAAAGAATTAAGAAATGGTTTAGGTGGCTGGGGAAGGGAGGAATACTTAGATTGAGGACTGGGAATGCGTTGTAGCCACAGAGTGAGTAGACTTTAATTCAAGAGTAGGGGGAGAATCTTGGGTATTTAGGTGGATTGAGGTATAGGGGGGCAATTAAGAATATGCGAGAAGTAACTTTTGCAAAGGATATGTTGGGGATTAATAGTTCATATTGCTCTCAGTATAACTCAGGTGCTTGAGATTAGTAGCAATCCCTTTCCTGAGGCTGCCTCTTTTTCTTGGTCAGGACTTTACAGTCTATAGTCTATATTCTAGCCAGTCTTGGTGTGTGGCAGGGCCTCTGATTGTCAGTCAGGGCTGATTCTGAGTGTCTGCCCCCAGGTAGGCTGGGCCTTCCACAGCCTGGCTGGGGTTTAGGGCTGCCAGTATTCTGGAGCCTGCAGTGTGCCCCCTCCCACTCCTGGTGGTGGTTCCTGCCCAGGACGAGCACCCAGCACCCCTGCAGGGCAGCCTGCAACTTTGCCTGTCCCTGTGAAGACTGGCCCCGCCCCTGCAGTTTCAGAAGGAGGCCACCCCTGTTTGTCAACAGTGCTCGGGATCTGCCTACACTGCCCTGCCCCCCTGGGGCGGGCACCAATCCTCCAAGCCAACCAGCTCTCCGATGAGTCCTTTATGTGGCCTATGTGATGAGCCCCTCCCAGGTGTGGGCGTTGAGGTCTTTGTCTCAGGCAATGTTGGGTCAGTTACCCCTGCTACCAGTTCCCGGCTCGCCATTCGGAGTTTCCACGGAGCCTGGGGGCCTGTGTGGTTGTGCAGGGCTGGGTCTCCCCCCTTGCAGGGGCTTCTAGCTGCTGTTTCCCCAGTGGCCCAGCAGCACCGTTTTTGGCCCTCTCACCGCCCTGGCCGGTGCACTTCCCCGCTCTCCCGCTCCAGCTTCCTGCAGGACTCTTCTCCTCTGCCTCTAGCCCCGAGAGGAGTCTCCTCTCCCTGTTGCTGGAGTGAGTCTCTCACACAGTCCCTCCCCTGCAAGAGTTCAATTACTTGTTCCCTACGGCGTTTGCCCTCGCTGCCCGCACTTCACTGTTGAGATTTCTAGTCGCCAGGGAGCCCAGAGCTGGCCTCAGTCAAACGTGCCCCTCTGGGCAGAGCTGCCACAGCCCAGAGCCAACCTCAGCCCGCAGGCCGGTTGGTCAGGAACGCCTCACCTACTGTCCTGCTGGTCTCCTCTGCCTCTGGGCTGTGCTCCCCTGTGTCCATATGCTGACCGCTCCAATTCTTAGGGTCCTGAACACATCTCAAGCTCCCAATCCTGTCCTCTAGCTGCTCTGGTACTCGAGAACACCATCAGCACTGCTCTCTACTCTGTCGCCATCTTTTTTCTGCTTTTTATTTTTTTGTTTTTTTCCTTGGATTAATCTGCTTTGCTTCCTTGCCTTAATTGAGCACCCTTCTGTGTTAGGAGATTTGTGGATTTCAATGTAGCAGTCTCCCAGATTTTCTTTACTTGTTGTTCTTGGTGCGGCCTTTATTTGGGCTGTCTGGTTGTATTCTGGACCTGTGGGCTTTTAGCAGGAAAAAAAAGAGAAAAGAAAAAAATAAGATAATAATAATAAGAAGAAAGGGTTTGGATGGCTGTTCATCCTTAATAATCCCTGATTGGTCCAGGTGGAGCCAGGACCTGTGGGCTTATAGCAAAGAGGGAAAAAAAATTACAAAAGGAAGGAAAAAAAAGAAAAAGGAAGAAAGAAAACAATAAAGAAAGGGTTTAGGTGGCTGGGGAGAGGAGGAATACTTAGATTGAGAACTGGGGATGCCTTGTAGCCAGAGAGTGAGGAGACTTTAAATCAAGAGTAGGGGGAGGGTCTTGGGTATTTAGGTGGATTGAGATGGGGGGGGGTTAAAAATATGTGAGAACTTTTGAAAAGGATATGTTGGGGATTAATACTTCATGTAGTTCTGTATAACTCAGGTGCTTGAGATTAGCAGCAATCCATTTCCTGAAGCTGCCTCTTTTTCTTGGTCAGGTCTCTGCAGTCTACAGTCTAGCTGGCCTTGGAGTGGCAGGACCTATGATTGTTACAGTCAGGGCTGATTCTGAGTGTCAGACCCCAGCTAGGCTGGGCCTTCAGTAGCCTAGCTGGGTTTTAGGGCTGTTGGTGTTCTGGGGCCTGCAGGGTGCCCTGTCCAACTCCTGGTGGAGGTTCCTGCTTGTGATGGGCCCCTGGCACCCCTGCAGGGCAGCCTGCAACCTCGCTGGTTCCTGTGACGACTGGCCCTGCCCCCTCAGCTCCTGGAGGAGGCAGCCCCCATCCTCCAACAATGCCCAGGGTCTGCCAACAATGCCCAGCTCCCCCGGGGGAGGGCCAATCCTCCAAGCAGACCAGCTCTCTGAGGAGTCCTTTAAGGCACCTCTGGGATATGCCCCTCCCAGTGAGTCTGCAGCCTTTGTCCCTGGCAATGGGCAGGTCAGTTGCCCATTGCTACAATGGGTTGCCCCAGCTACAAGTTCCCGGCTAGCAGTTTGGAGTTTCCGCAGAGCCTGGGGGCCTGTGTGGGTGCACAGGGCTGGGCTTCCCCCCTCATAGGGGCTTCAAGCTGCTGTTTCCCCGGTGGCCCAGCAGCACTGTGTTTGGCCCTCCTGCCGCCCCGGCCAGTGCACTTCCCTTCTCCCCAGCTCCTGCTCCCCACAGGACTCTTCTCCTCTGCCTCTGGCCCAGTGAGGAGTCTCCTCTCCCTGTTGTGGGAGTGAGCAAGTCTTTCACACAGTCCGTCCCCTGCAGGAGTCCAATTCCTTGTTCCCTCAGGCCTTTGCCCTTGCTGCCCACACTTCACTGTTCAGATTTCTAGTCGCCAGGGAGCCTGGAGCTGGCCTCAGTTAAGCACGCCCCTCTGCGTAGAGCCGCCACTGCCCAGAGTTGACCTCAGCCCGCCAACCAGTTGGTCCGGAACCGCCTCACCTACTCTCCTGTAGGTCTCCCCTGCCTCTGGGCTGTGCTCCCCTGAGTCCAGATGCTGACCGCTCCAATTATTAGGGATCTGAAGATGTCTTGCGCTCCCTATCCTTTCCTCCAGCTGCTCTGTACTTGAGAATGACATCAGCACTGCTCTCTCCTCTGTCGCCATCTTTGATCTCTACAGCTTCCCCACCTATACCTTCTTAATGCAGAGGAGTATGCTGAATGTTATACCCCTATTTTATTTTCTATATATTTTTTCTTTTTTAGTTGCTTTTACAAATTAAAAGAAAAAAAGGCATGGTAGTTCTAGCACATTTAAAAATGCAGAATTATAAAATTAAAAATATTAATATTTCAACTTCTCCCCACCTCCCAACCCCATTAGGTTGAGTTAATCTGCATTAGCAGTTTGATTTGTGTGTATCATTCTTCACCTTTCTGATCCTACAAATGCTGTTTTTATTTGTACTGTTTGACAGAAGTGTGAGAAAAGTACACTCACGGTTCTTCACTTTCATATTTTTTCATATGGTAACCCCTCAGCCATCCTTCTGATTCACACACATGTATCTCAACAAAGCATAAAATTTCATAATAAGAATGTTCTGTGGAATTATTTAACCACCCCCCTTGTAGTGAATATTTACATTGTTTTATCTTTATGCTTTATTTTTATTTTGTTTTGGATACTGCAAATATTGCTGTGAAAACATCCTATGATTGTACACATGTGTGTTGTCCTACCATGTTTGTACTATCAACTTCCTGAAGGTAAAAATATATAGCTGCTTTCAATTGCACTTAGTACCCTGACATTACTTTTCTAAAAAGTTACAGCAATTTATAGATTCATTGGCAATGTGTGTGTATTTCCCCATACATAAACTCATTCAGATGCCATCCAGCAAGGCAGCATATCAAGATGTGGGAATTTCTGCTATATTTAGGAAATTAATCATTAGTGTCATGTGCAATTAGGATTTCCAGCTACAAATGTCTCCAGATTTCCTTTTAACATAAGCTAAATTAAATTACATTCTTTCAGCTGCAGGTGAAAGAGATGTAACATTATGTATTTGCAAGTGAACTATCATGTATTTTGCTATATATAGTATCTTTTTTATTATAGTCTCAATTTTTAAAAATATGACTTCAGTAATTCTATAATTATTCTCCTAAATTCTTACTTAGAATTTTTGTGTTAGGTAGTTTTTGTGTTGGTATATTGTTAGATATAAGTACCCTAGTAGTTTACGATTTTATTGAGAATAAAGAGACATGGACATGTTTTAAGGTCTGTTTGACCCTCAATGCCCTATATACTTCATGCAAGAGAGGGATTTCTGGAAACAGTGGTGGAAAAAAAGAAAGGAGAAGAGATGAAGGGAGGGAAGAGAAGGGAGATAAGAGGGAGGAGAGATGGCGAAAAAAAAGGAGGAAGAAAGCAAGTCAAGTTGAAAAGTAGAAAGGAAATGTGGAAATGAATTTCTTATCCTTTAGAAAAAAAGTGAGGGTTTTTTATTTTTCTATACTACCCAAGATGGTGATATTTATTCCTGAATGTAGCATAGCTTTCATGTTTGTTAAGACCAGGGGTCTTCTACTGATAATTACTTCTCTTTTAAAAATTTCTGAAACGGAAGTCTGACATATTTGAGTTTAAAATACTGAACAGCATTTACTAGCTGGTTTGCCTTGGAAAAGTTGCTTGGCATCTGTGGGCTTATTCTCCCCACTGTAAAACACAGCTAACAGCATTACCCTTAAGAGGTTATCCATGAGGCTCCTGTGGGGTTATAAGGCAAAAGGCTGACACAGAAGATACAGCAAAGATGAACCTATGCCAACTTTGTTCAGTCAGTTCTGCTCTCCAGATTTCTTTTGACTTGCCCATTATCCTACAGGCATCTTCAGAAAAAGAGAACATTTGAGCTGGATGAGGTTCCCACACTTTTCACCAACTTGCTCTCTCTCTTTCCAGGTGCCAGATTTATTGAAGCCACAATATGGCCAGGTACTGAACTGCTGCCTTTGGGTTGTTGATTGTCACCTAGGAGTTGACATTCCTTCCATTTTTCTGAATCACAAGGCTCTTTGAGAAACTAACAAATTATGTCAATTTTTGCGTAAGGGGAAAACACTAAGGTAAAGGTTCCTCATAAGTATGTGCACACAATTTTGGTATAACAGACACCCCATATGAAGCCCATCCTTAGGTCTCAATAAGGGCCTGGATCTGGAATGTGGTAATAGGCATCAAGCAAATATGCAAGCTTCCATGGCATGGTTAGCAGCACGTTCATCAGCTAGCATCAGCCCATCAGAAACCCAAATTTGAATGCTAAGGCCTCACTCCACAATGTGAATGGTAATACATATGTTGGACTTGGCAGACTGTTTGCCCATTCTTCATCATCGAGGCCTGAACAGAAGATTCTGCCTCCATAAGGGAAAAGGGAGGTGCTCAGAGATTTTTCACATGCTCTCTCTTTTGCTTACTTGAAAGTTTTTCAATTAGTTTGAGAAAATGCAAAGTGACTATCTATCTTTTATAAGTGGCTATTCATCTTATTTAAACCTCACAACAACCCTGAGAAAGAGGTTGTTGTTCTTTATTTTAGATTATGGATGTGAGAGTCTGAGAGAGAATGTGACTTGATCAAGGTGACATCAATAAGAGGAATCAGGAACCAAATCAAGGCTTAAGTCCTGTGCTTTAATATCCCATTGTGGTTTATCCAAGACCTGACTGTGATAAATAGTCTAGTAGTTAACAACCTAATAATAAAAGTGGGGCACTAACCAAAGAGAATAAAGAAGCAATCCATCCTCTAGAGTACTTTCCTAAACATCCAGAGACATATCCTGAAGACATGGTGTTAAGGGAAAATATGTGGAGCCTCACTGATAGAACAACTTCAGGAGCAAGAATCTAAATGAATAAAATAGAGAGCAACCTTAGAAGTCTCAGGGAATTTTATCAGAGATACCACATGCCCTGTCTAAGCTCAATCATCCAAGAGTTGTTATGTGACTCCCGTCTCAGAGCCAGGCCTGTGCTGTTCCTACAGGTGGAGAGATAAATAATACTTGGTCCTGGTCCCCCAAGAATTCACAACCTCATGAGGGTCAGATAAATTAAACATAAAGAGCAATAATAAGGTGTCTGGAAAGTTCTGCAGGGGATGGAAAGAACCAAGGTGATCAAAATCCCCTACAATGTGGTGATATGACAGCTGGGTATTGGGGATAAAATGTAAACATTTGTCATGCAGAAAAGAAAAAGGGAAGCATTTCAAGCAATAATCCCTGCAATATCAGAGGCTTAACACAATAAAGATTTATATTAGTTTATTTTACATATTCAACCAAGACCTGAGGTGAGGTTGGGAGCAGTCAGTAAGGCACCTACGTTGAATAGGTGACCTCCCAGATTGTCAGGCAGAAGAGACTACATGGAGGAGAAACACTGGGTGTTGAATAAATCAGTTCAGAAGTAATACTTTATTCCCATTCCTATTTAATTGACTAGAACTAATCATTGGACCCCATCCAAAAAAAGAAGAACCAGAGCTGGGTGAACACTGGCTCTCTTCCACAGTTCGTTTAGGAAGGAAAATATGAGTCATTTGATTCATTGGATCATAGCCACATGTTGTGAATTTACCAGGACAGTGTGCACAGAACAAATCATTTTGTATCTAGGTTCTGTAGAGCATTTTGCCCTGGTAACTCATTAGAAAAAAAAAATTATATGTGTTTATATAAGGAAAAGGCAGAAACTAAATATTCTTTTTGGTGTTCACAGGTTATCAGAATGTCAAAATAATCCAGGGTCTACTCTAAGGAAAGGGCATATGTGGGAAAGGGTGCATAGAACAAATGAAGAAAATAATCCGATTCTGAAAATCTTTTTTAAGGTAAACTTGGTAACTGCTTGGAAAAATGATTTCCTAGCTTGGTAACTCAATTCACCTTCTCTGAAGCCTGCAACACCCATCTCAACCTGATATCTGCCGCTGCACCAGGAGACATTAGCACCTGTGTATCACTTCCCAGATACACCTGGGCCTCCTCACTCTAGCAGCCCTGCCTCTCCCAACCCTACCTCTACCCCCATCACGTTGCTTTTTTCTGGTTTCTCTGGACTGCCTCATTCGTTCTATATCCAGTTATCCACTGATTTTTTCCCCTCAACACTGTTACTGAGAGGTACACATGCTCTCTCCTGGCCTGAATCATCTTCAGTCTCTGCTTCATAATTTAGGATAATTTACATTATTCTTTTCTGCACAGTCATCTCATTTTATCACTGTATCTTTTCTTTGCTGCTTCTGTCTCTGCCTCTCCAGTCAAAAGCAGTACCTTAGAGAAACCATGCTATGCTCCACCCAGCTGAAGTCTCAGCAATCCCCACTTGATCAACCTCCCAACCAGCTTTTCCATCCTCAGACATGCACTCACCATGTCTACCCTTCCTCAACCAGAACAGAAGACACAGCACAGTGTTTAGAGGCATGGGCTTCACAGTCACACTCAAGTCCTAGTTATTTAACTGCTTTGGGCCTCAATTTCTTCATCTGAAAAAATATAGATGATAACTAGATCTAACCATTAAGTTGTTGGGATTACCAAGTGTAATAATGTATAAATCACTTAGCAGAGTTCTGATAAAAGCACGTTTCATATATTTTAACCATCATCATCACAGCAGACCCCCACTGCCCCACCCTATGCTCAGGACACCAGTTATCCTAGCATCCTAAGTCTTCATGGCTTTGTCTTCCACAAATTTAGGATGAAGATGATTGAAACAGAACCCACATCTTTTCAGTTATAAGGGGCTCATCTGCCTGCTGCCAAAGGAAAAACTCTTAATAATGGACTTGGTGAAAAGGAAAGGAAGTTGTTTATTTACCAGTTATACAGATTTAAAGATGAAATTCTGCTGTTAAGTCCCACTCTCCCTTTAAAACACCTACAAGTATAAAGTCCTGCTAAATCAGGTCAGTTTTAGACAGAGAAGTCAGAGGTACATGTTTTTCTAGAAAAATAGAAATTCACAGCTCAGCATTTCACAGTTCAGCATTCCCAGTAGCTTCCATCCATCTGTACTCCATTGGGGGAGGCCTTGTGTTAACTCTCTCTCTCTCTCTCTCTCTTTCTCTCTCTCTCTCTCTATATATATATAAATTATATATATATAAATAAATATATATATATATTATTTTGTTATTGTATTATCCATTTCCCACCCCCGCTTTCTCTCCCTTTCTCCACCCTCTCATTCCCCCCCAAAAGTCAATCCCACTTGTTGTCCATGTCTATGAGTCATCCATGCTAGTTTCTTGACTGAACTGCTCCCCTTCTTTACCTCCTTCTTCCTCCTCCCCCTTCCCCTCCCTTCTGCACACTGAAGTTCTATTCCTTGTATTCATGTCTCTGGTTCTGTTTTGGTTGTTTGTTAACTCCTAACTCAGAATGTCTTTCAAACTGCATGGCTCTCTAAATGGCAACCCTCTCTAACTTTTAAACAACATGAACCCTCCCTAACTCTTTGCAAATTACATGTGCTTAATTTAATGGCTGCTGCCTTATTTTTAAATCCCCAACCACGGCTTTGAAGCAATGGGCATGGTGACCAGTTCTGGCCACTTGTGGAATCTCCCACAGCCCTGTAAGATTTTTTTTGTCATTATTCAATGGTTAAAGCCCCTCTTATTTTCTTGGCACATGAAGAACAATGGCTATGCTCCAGAGTCCCATCCCATTTCTAAACTACAGGCTTATTTTGGTTTTTTTGTTTGTTTGTTTGTTTTTTTCCAGATGGCTTTTGTCCATCCTATAACATGATCTTGTTCTGAGGGCCCACCTGTAAGATCCACACTGGCATGTCAGCCCCTGAAACTAACCATCATTATAAGCACCATCACATTGCAGCAATGTTTGGGAATCAGACTTTACATATATATAGCATAGAAAGCCATTCTTGGGAACTCAGAAATCCCATGCACATGAGTCAAGCTGAGTTTGAAAACCAAGAGGAACAAGCAGGTATCAGAAACAAGATCTAGGTATTCAGACATACAACAGCCAACACAACCACAGAAAACCTCCACGAAGTACACACTACTGTTAAGACACCACGTTTTACCTTAGAGATACAACTAACTCCAGCTACCCCCCATCCCATGCCCCCACCCCCTGTCTGCAAAGCTTCCTGAATCCTTCTCTCTAGGATGGATAAAATTCCTAGTAAAATAAGACCCACAGGAAATTTTAAATCCATATAATATACGTATTGCTGCATTTGCCACAAACACTTGATTTAACAGAATTTATTTTGTATGCTTGCTCTTTACCCTGAGGGGAGAACATGAACAAGAGTGATCAGGGCCCTGTTCTCATGGACTTACCCTTTAGTGGGAAAGACAGATAATAAACCAGTAAAAACAAAACTAAGTAACAGAACTTTGGATAATGAATGATAAGACACACAGATAATAACATGAAGGTAATAATATGAAGAAGGCTAGAAGGAGAGGGGGATTTTTCAAAAGGTGAAGGGGCCAATGTGTGGCCACTGGGAAGATGAAAACTATTGTTATCCAAATTTTGTGCTCACAGGACAAGGACACACAAGAACTGGGCAGTGTGGAGGGAAGGCACAATTGATGTGTGCTGGCATCTAGGAGGAGCTCAACAAAGTATAGGTGTTGTTATGTCAGAATCGATTGAGTGGCCCAGGGACAGAGCTGCTTGCCTGGGGAGGGAGGATAGAAGCCAGATGGCAATACAGCAGGCAGGCACCTCCCTAGGGGAGGGCATATGAGCGAGCCAGTGGTGGCTGTCTCTTGCATTTAAAGATGCTGCTGCTGCTGCCTGTGATGTTGCCTGGACTGCCAGATGTCATGTGTATAGGGCTGGCTGAGAACCAAGGGGTCCTTTTTGCATTAAAGCATGACAGGGTTCATTCTGTTCTGTTAGGTCATAAATAAAGGGTCTTTGATCTCAGAAGATGGGCATCCTTGGCTTTGGTGTTAGCCCAGTGCCTAAGGACAGATGATTGCAGTGGCATAGGATAACTGAGAATAGAGGAATGTGGCCCCCTCAGCAGACCAGAGAGTGTTCTGGAGAGAAGCAGCTGACAGCTTTCAGTGTGCTCCAGGAAGCTACATGAAAACAGCCAGGCTAGAACACCTGGTCAGGTCAGAGCCCAATCCAGACACCTCAGAGCCTTTGTTCTCCCTCACTAATTGTGCTCCTGCTGGTGTCACAGGTTAGAGAGAACCTTGGGGCTCAAGGAGCACAGGTTAACAACTACACTACACATGCAAGCACAAGAAAACCAATTAGGAAGGGCCAGCAGACAATCCACCTGACATTGAACTGCTTCTCGAGGGAACTCTCAAAAGCTATGATGAAGGACATAATGGGGCTGTCCAAACCTTTCTCTTCTAAAAGGACAAGGATGCCACCTGGAATACACATGGCTGGGATTCCAGAAGGGGTGATTTCTAAAAGTGTGAGCTCAGTGTGATTCTTTTGTGAGAAAGAGTGCAAAAATTTCATCTTGTCTCAAAAGTGCCTATACCCCCAAATAACTTAAGGCATAGCTCTTACAGTTGCCCTCTGTCAGACATTATCTAGAGCCTATGAATCATCTCTCAGGGGAAAATTTTTTCTCCTGAAAGGACCCGAAGCGAAGAAGGGAAAAGGACACCACACAGGTCCAGACACTGTGTCAGCTGCTTCATACCATTGTCTCATTCAATTATCCCCATTAGTTCCAAGATTGCATTATTTCGCCCAATTTATAGACAAGGGAACTAAGGCCCCAAAAGTTGAGCAGGTTGTCCAGGATGCCCACACAGCATGACACACCACAGACTTCTTCAATTTTCCAAAAAGTCAGGCTTGCCATTTTCTACTCACCAACCTCTTCCCTTTATCAAGTTTTTATTTTTGGCTATCTTTTTTAGGTGAGTTAATTATTGCTACAGAAAAGTAATAATGACTTATTTACTTCAGTTTTTGGCTGTGAGGGAACATCGTATAGAATTGTTTTTCCATTGGCATGTGGTTTACATCACCATTTTAGAACCTACCCAAAGGTCATTGCAGTTTCATAAATGGACAGAAGAAAGTATAAGACCATCAGCTGTTCAGTAACTATAAAGAGCTGTTGTCTTCTCAAACACCTAATTTCTACAATTTGGTCACAGTAAATGATTTATTTACATAATCTCAGCCCAGATGGCCAATATAGAGAAGGGTTTCTTTTCTTGCACACTCAGGGTATACATTCAATAGTCTTCAAAGTTCATAGTAATTTGGCCCCCAAAAATTATTTACAGACTGGTCTAGGACTTTGAACCCAGAGTTTTTCAATTCCAAACTACTCTTTCCAACTCATCATAGTGATTCTTCCACTTAACTGGTACAGAGTACTTGGGCCTCAGGACATGATCACATCAGAGTATAAGGTCCAGACAGCCCCTCTCCCAACCAGTTCTGAGAATTTCTGCCCTCTCTAAAGGCCTCCTCTTGCCTTGAAGTTCTTGCATGGGCTCCCACCCATTCTGGGTCTTTCAGAACTCATAAGTATCTGAATGGATCAGTGACTAATATTCCTGCTGATGTAAGATTTTATCACAGGAAACCCAAATAATAGAACCTTAATTCTATTTAAATTCTCACTTACAGAAAAGATCATTGGAGCAGAACTAGCAAATGACCTACCCAAAGTTATACTTTTTTTGGTGCCTTCACTTGGCCAGTCTGGAAAGGACATCTGGACTTGACTTTCCCAGTGAAAAGTTTCTTCCTTTTGCATGTCTTACCTTCTCTCACCCTTTTCTGGGTCTGGATGGAGCCTAGAGTATCTTGTCTCACAATTCAGGCATTGTCTCTGGCCTTGCAATGAGGTACATGAATAGTCATGGCTTTGAAGTCAAATCAATCTGGATGAAATTTCTCTCTGCCACAGCTGACTTATATGACCTTGGGTAAGTTGTCTGACCCTCAGTCATTTCCTATAAAAATGGAGAAAATAATATTTATCTTAATGGATAATTGTAGAATTCAATAAAATCAAGCATATGGAGCACACAGTAGGTACTCCATACATGGTAGATACCTCCTACTGTATTCTGACAATCCTTATGTTTGTGGCTGAGCTAACAAGGCTGGCCAAAACTCAGAGCAACTACTCTGCTGGCCCCAGATATAATCCTTTGCTTATGGGCTGGTCACATGCTCTTCCCTTGCCAGTTGCTCTTTTAAGAGGAACCAATTTCACACTTCCAGATAGATCCCCACTCCAAATTGTGTTTGTTTTAAAATAATGAATTGTGGCATTATTATCCCCAGTGCTCTCCTGGGTACTCTGCGCTGAATTTTTCTTCTTCTTTTTTTCCTTTTTTCTTTTTTTTCATTAGCAGAGCTTCACTGCAGCAGATAAATATGGAAGTGCCTGAGCTGAATACAGGGAGGGAAGGATGGCCCAACCCACCTGTCTTCCATTTTTCTCAGTGAAACCTTCCCAAGAGGCTGCCACAAGGCTTCTGCAGCCTATAGTAGCAGGCAAATGTTTCAGCAGACTCTAAGAGCACTGGACAGACTGGAAAGAAGGTAACAGACAGGTTTTTGCCATCCCCCTGCTTCTCCTTGTCTCTCAGGTAACATTCCACTGTGAGCAGACCTGTTGAGGAAACCATAAAAGAACTCAGAAAAAGGTAAAATAATATTGTGCATAAAACAAAACAACAAAAGTGTTTTTCATGGCATTGAACACCAGGTAAACTCTAGCTGCTCAGATGTGTAACAATGATAAAATGTGCTCATTCCAGAGATGTCAGTGATGCAATCCCCATTCAGAATCACAAGCTGGAGGAGTCCTGGTTCAGCCATGTTGCATTTCCTTTTGTGGCATCAAACTATATGCCACATTCCTTCACTTTCCTAATAGTGAGGATATAGTGACAATTGTCACAGGCTTCTGTTGCTTTGAAGAGAGGAAACAGCATTTTCTTCCTGCTTTCCATTCTTTTCCCTTGAGTGTGTGGGAAATGGAAAATTGCGTATAACCCTTCAGTTGAATAGGCATTACTAATGGACGTAGTCAAGTGCTGGGTTAAGAATTAGCAAACCATACTTGTGTGGTTTGGGATGCTATTATGAGCTATATTGTGTTCCTGGAAAATTCATTCTTACCCCCGATACATCAGAATGGGACTGAGTTTGGAGATAGAGTCTTAAAGAGGTAATTAAGCTACAGTGAGGTCATCAGGGTGGGCTCTAACCCAATATGGTTGATATCCTTAGAAAATGAGAAAAATTGGACAAAGACACACACAGAGGGAAAACCATATGAGGACACAGAGAGAAGACCAACATGTATAAGACAAGGAGCGAGGGGTCAGAAGAAACCAACCCTGCCAATGTCTTAATCTTGGACTTCCAGCCTCCACTACTCGAGAAAATATATTCCTGTTGTCTAAGTCACCCAGTATGTGGTAAACAGTTTTCCCAGCCTGAAAGAACTAATGCAATTACCATCTTCTCTGTCATACAGCAATGAGGGACACGGTTAGAACATCTCTAAACTTGACATGAATCTGGCAATACAAGAAGACCACTCAGTTAATGCCTCAAATGATAGGCTTCTAACATACACTCTGGATATTATAGTCAAATACTACCACGCATGTAGCTATAGAACTAACTTAACCAATTAAAGGAGGGAGACATCCATCATAAAACTTTAATCGTGTATTCATTTTTGGACCACCATCCTGTGATATCCTCTACATGCATATGGTTTTGAAAATTCTGGGATTACAGTGCACAATATAATCTTCATTTTTGTTAAAATATTAATTTGTTTCCAATAAAAAACTAATATCTCTTGTTTTTATGAACCTTCTTTCAATTTCTTCATGTTTGGCTCTATGAGAGTTTACCTCTTTTGCTTTTTTACCAACTGCTTTTCCTGGCATTTGTTTCATAAGATAAATACTTCCCACTGCTGGCATTACTCTATTTTTTCCTGCATATGTGACCTTCCCAGGATGGTGGAATGAAGTTCTGAGACTCATTTAGGTTTTCAAGTAGAGGAGGTTAGAGCAGATCACCTGCCCAAGGCCAAAGATTCTCCCAGGTGCAGGTAAGAACTGTTTTATGAATAAAGTACTGTGCTGATTTGCCTGGCTTTGTTCTCTGCACACGTATTTCCCATGAGGACCTTGCAGAGAGAGGTGACTTGTCAATGGCATCTGTAGCTGATTAGATTGTTTTCTGAATTCTCTTCCAAATATCACAAAATATCAGCTGAATATCTTCAAATAACCCTGACATCCAGCAAAGTAATAGCTGTAACATAATTAACACTTTGCACCTGTTCAAAATCCCCAATAAAAGACTCTTCAGCCAAGCTGAGGGATTCTGAGGATGCAGAGCTGAGCTTTTACTGGTCTGTGCATTGATTGTTTTCTGTCCCATGTCATACATCAGCTGATAGAAACAGAGCTGCATCCACCTAATGAGACCCATAAGAAGAAGAAAAGGAGGAAGAAAGGTTTTCTAGAAGCAATAACACCACTGTAATAATAAACTTACCTAAGCCCACATTTTGGTATCTGAATATATTCTCAACTAAAAAGAAACAGATTTTTTTGGAAAATAGCCCAATTCCAAGCTTAAGAGAAAGAAAATAAAAAATAAATCTGGATTATTAGCCTGCTTCACAAAGTGACAAAGTGCCAATTAAGACATATTTTTATTGAGATATAATTCACATTCTATATAAAATAACCATTTAAAAGTTCAAAGGTGTACAATTAAGTGGTATTTAGTATATTTACAAAACTCTGAAGACATCACCACTATATAATTTAATAATATTTTTATTACCTACCCCCCCACCTCACCCCCCACAAAAAAAGCTCTGTAGCAGTTACTCTTTGTATGCCCTGCACTCCAGCCCCTGGCAAAAAGTAAACCACTTTCTGTCATTATGGATTTACCTATTCTGGATTTTTAATAAATGAAATTATATAATGTATAGCCTTTTATGTGGGGCTTCTTTCACTTGGCATAATGTTTTCAATGTTTATCCATGATATAACATGTATCAGTACTTTATGGCTATTTTTCAATGAATAATATTTCATTATATTGATATACCTCATTTACTTTTCACTAGCTGAGTTGTTTTCACTTTTTAGCTATTACAAATAATCCTGCTATGACTATTTATTTATTTATTTATGACTATTGATATAGTCATAAATGCTTCAATCTGCTTGGTATATTTATAGGAGTGGAATTGCTGAATTATAGAATAGTAACTCTAGGTTTACTTATTTTAGAGACTACATTTATTTATTTTTGGAGAGAAGGGAAGGGAGGGAGAAGCAGAAACATCAACTTAAGAAAGAAACATCTATCAGTTGCCTCTCATATATGCCCAAACCAGAGACTGAACCCATAATGCAGGCATATGCCCTGACCAGGAATCAAACCAGTAACCTTTCATTTTGCAAAACAACACCCAACCAACTGAGTCTTATGAGTCAAGACTAGGTTTAATTTTTTGGTAAGCTTTGTGGGGATCTGCCAGACTGCTTTCCATAGCAGCTACATAATTTTACATTCTCATCTAATGTATTATGTATTAATATGTATTAAGTTTCCAATTTGTCTACAACCTTGCCAATACTTGTTATTACCTGTCTTTCCAGATTAAACAACAAAGACTGGGTATGAAGTTGTATTTAATTATGATTTATTTGCATTTCCCTAGGAACTAATGCAGTCAAAATATTTTTATATCATTTCTATATCTTCTTTGGAGGAATGTTCATTCAGATCCTAATCCATTTTATATTTAGGTTTTTTTTTTTTTTTTTGAGTTGTATAAATTCTTTATGTTTTGGGGATACCAGATCCTAATCTGATATATAATTTGCCAATATTTCCTTTCATTTGGGGGGGTTCTCTTTTCATTTTCTTTATATCCCTTGATTCACAGGTTTTTACTTTTGATGAAATTCAATTTATCTGTATGTTCTTTTGTTATATACATGCTTTTCATGTCATATCTTAGAAACTATTGCCTACTACAAGGCTGTGAAGATTTACCCTTATGTTTTCTTTTAATAATTTTATAGTTTTAAATTTTATAGTTACCTTTTTGATCCACTTTTGAGTTACCCTTTGTAAATGGTGTAAGGCAATATTTCAACTTTATTTTTTGTATATGGATATCCAGTTGCTCCAGCATCACTTTTATGTTAAATTTTATTGATTATGCTATTACAGTTGTCCTGATTTCCTTCTTTGCCCCCTCCATTCAGCATCCCCCACTCCCTCAGGCAATCCTCCCAACATTGCTCATGTCCATGAGTCATGTGTATAAGTTCTTTGGTTACTCCATTACCTATGTTGTACTTCACACCCCATGGCTATTCTGTAACTACCTATTTGTACATCATCATCACCTGACCTCTTCACCCATTCTCCCACATCCCTCTCCCATCTAACAATGATCAAAACACGCTCTGTACCCATGATTCTGTCTCTGTTCTTCTTGGTTCCTTAGTTTGTTTTCTAGATTCAATTGTTGATAGATATGTACCTATTTTTGCTATTTTATTATTCATAGTTTTTATCTTTTTCTTAAATAAGTCCCTTTAACATTTCATATAATAACAGTTTGGTGATGATGAATTCCTTTAGTTTTTTTCTAAATGGTAGCTTTGCTGGGTAAAGCAATCTTGGTTGTAGGTCCCTGCTTTTCATGACTTTGAATATTCCTTGACAATCCCTTCTAGCTTGCAAAGTTTCTTTTGAAAAATCAGCTGATAGTCTTATGGGAAATCCCCTGTAAGTAACTAACTACTTTTCTCTTTCTATTTTTAACATTTTTTCTCTTTATCTTTATCCTTTGACATTTTAATTATGATGTGTCTTGGAGAGAGTCTCTTTGCATCCATCTTGTTTGGGACTCTCTGTGATTTGTGGACTTGCATGTCTGTTTCCTTCACCATTAGGGAAGTTTTTTTTCATTATTATTTCAAATAGATTTCCAATTTCTTGCTGTTTCTCTTCTCTTTAAGGCACCCCTATGATGCAAATGCTGGATGACTTGAAGTTGTCCCAGAGGCTGCTTATATAATTTTCAGTTTTGTAGATTCTTTTTCAGTTGTTCTTGTTCTGATTGTTTGTTTTCTGCTTTCTTCTGCTCTAACTGATTCATTTGCTTCTTAGCCTCATCCACTTTACTGTTGTTTCCATGTAAATTTTTCTTTATTTCAATTAGTGTATTCTTCATTTCTGACTAAATCTTTCCTATGCTGTTGAGGTCCACACTAAGTTCCCTGAGTATCCTTATAATCAGTGTTTTGAACTCTGTATCTGACTATTGTTTTTCTTTCTTTCTTTCCTTCTTCCTTCTTTCTTTCTTTTTTATTTGTTTATTGTTGTTCTATAACACATGGTACTTTTTTTATTCTGATGATTATTTATGTCCATTTTGTTTAACTTTTTCTGGAGTTTTGCTCTGTTCTTTCATTTGGACCATGTCTCTTTGTCTACTCAGTTTGGCAGGCTTCCTGTGTTTGTTTCTGTGTATTAGGTAGAGATGTTTTGACTCTGTGTCTTGGTAATGTTTCCTAATATAGTAGGTGTCCTGTAGGATTCAGTGACACAATCTTTCCTATTACCCAAGATGGGTTCTCAAATGCATCCTTCACATGGGATGGGTATACCCTCCTCTTATAGTTGAACTTTGGTTGTTGTTAGCAAATCAATGGGATGAATTTACCCATGCCAGTCAGCTGAAGAATGGGCTGTGACCATTGACCATTGATTAGCAGTGCAGGGTCAGGGTGGTGGTACTCTAGTGTGGTATGTAGCTATCCACTGAGTATGCTGGCCTTGGGGTTTCCTGGGTGGTGCTGGCCAAGGTCAGTCCCCACCTGTGTTTTGCCCAGGGCACCCTGCCTGAGCTATAAAGCAATCTGAGATGCCTGCTACTTGTGCTGATTTTGGAGATTCCCAGGTAAAGCCAAGCTATGACTCTAGGCTCTGCCAGTAATGACCTGAGGCTCGCTGAGGCCAGATGCTGCTTGCTGCTTGTTTGATAGGATTTAGGAAGTTGTGAAGCATGAGACAGACCAGTCAGTCATTCATATGGAAAAGCATCTTGGGTGTGTCTTTAAACTGGGGTGGAGTCTCTGGGGATCTCCAAAGCTAGTCAAATAATGTTAGCCAGGTTGATGGAGTCTCAGATATGGTACCAGCTTGCCAGCTTTGTGGGGGCAGGGTTTATCACTGGGACAATGGCATCTGCTGGGCTTGATGCCAGATACTTCAGTTTCTTCCTGTATACCACTGGTGCCTTTCCAGCTGCTATCCCAGTGTTAGAGCACAGAGGAAATTAGTCTGAATAGGTGAGTCCATATGTGGGTTCTCTGTGTGTGTGTGTGTGTGTGTGTCTTTATTTTTTTTTAAATTTCATTCATTATTTTTAGAGAGAAGGGAGTGGAGGAAGAAAGGAAGAGAAACATTAGTGTATGGTTGCCTTTCACCTGCCTCCAGCTACAAATCTGGCTGGAGACCTGGCTTGCAACATGGTTATGTGCCCTGACTGGGAGTCGAACCAGCAACCTTTGGGTTCACAGGCCGGTGCCTATCCACTGAGCCACCAATCAGGGCTATCATATGTGGGTTCTTTAAGAGAAACTGCTTGGGGCCTAGCAGTTTCTTCCACCAACTCAATCCCTGCAGGGTTTTGCAGCCAGAAGTTGTAGGGATTTATCTTCTTGGCACTGGAACTATGGTCCTAGGGGCCTGGTATGGGTCTGGGACTTCTTACTCCCAAAATATTACTCCCAAACTTTTATCCACCACATGCAGGTGAAAGACCAGCCTATTTCATGTCTGCACTCTCCTACTGATTTCAGTAGATGTAGTTTCTTTAATTCTGTAGTTGTCAGACTTCCATTCAACTCAATTTCTGATGGTTCTGGATGATGGTTGTTCTATATTTTAGTTGTAATTTTGATGTGGTTGTGTGAAGAGGCAAGCCACATTTGCCTACACCACCATCTTGACCAGATCTCCAATTTTTGTATTTTAAAGGGCTTTTTTTTCAATATTTTGTAGTTTTTATTGTACTACTTTTACATCTCTTCTGTTAAATTTAACCTATTGTTTAATATTTTAATGCTGCATTTATCTCTTTTTTAAGATTATTATTACAATACTGTATGGAAATACAAATAATTGTTATGTGTTGCTTTAATATCTTGCAATGTTTCTGAACTTACAAGTGGATAATTTTACAACTGGATTTCCCTCTTACATATGTACAGTGTTCATGTGTGTGTGTGTGTGTGTGTGTGTGTGTGTGTGTTCACTCATGCACACGCATGCCCTCAGCCTCTTCAGAATTGAGGCAAATTTGTTCTCCATGTCAAATGTTGCTTTCTCAGTAGTGTCTTCTATGATAACATTTAAAATGGTAATTCACTACCATCCAGCAGTCTCTAGCTTCTTTTATTTTTTGTTTGTTTGTTTCCCTCATAATAATTATGACACTTTAACATACTATATGTGTTTAATTGGTTGTTTTGTGTATTTTCTGTCTACCCTCACTAAAATGTAACCTGCTTGAGGGCAGGATATTCTGGCTAATTTTTCACTGATAGATCACCAACATCTAGAACAGCCCCTAATGCTTCCTAGAGACCTTATAATACTTGTGAATGAGTTTTTTTGTTTGTTAGGTTGGTGTTCTTGTGCTCCCTTTGATGAAACCTGAGAGTCACACACAGCAGCCACTGTGAGAACCTATGGCCATTCGTTGTGCTGATTGGTATCTTTCAAACTCAGCTTTACCAATAAAAACTCACAAGTTCATGAGGTCATGTAGAATTAAAAAGATGGAACAGATTTTCTAAGATCTTGTTTGAGACCAAGAATTATAGAGATAAGAGCAAACATTTGGTACTATAAGGAATATTAGGAAATGAAACATATCAGAAAGTTTCTACTTAAAAAAAAAAAAAGATTACCAAGAGAAATGGGATCACTGGACAGTCTCTCTGTTTAGATGCTAGGGTAAAAAAGAAGCATAACTAAAGTGATTTTACATGTGGGTGATAGACTGTGAGGGGTGGAAGTAACTCTCAAATTAGGCCTAATGGTATAGTATGCCACAACCATTTTCTAAATACGTCCAAAAGAGCAATATTTTAAATGTATACTTTAAAAGTGTGAAAGGCTGATTTTTTCTTTTTTTTTTTTTTAATTTTATTGTTGTTGTATTACATCCATCCCTTTTTTGCTCCCCTGTGTCCCC